>RJWJ010009616.1:0-49484 GCA_004363605.1 Indri indri | reverse complement strand
GTTGATTACTCATATACTATGGATTTGCTCTACCATGTCAAAATTAAGAAATAAATGATTCGCTGTTACAAATTATTGATGTTACATTCCAAAGCTTATTTCAAATAATCTGAGAATGGCATTGATTAAAAAAAGAAGAATAAAAGAATTTTAAAAGAAGATTTTAAGAATCCTTGCAGGAAAATATGTTTTATTATTTATTCCCTTTCCTATGGAGGCAAATAAGTTGAACCAGGTAAATAGAAGCTTATAGATGTGGCTGCTTGAAAGAAATGTGTACAGCATTATTGAGATTTATTTGGTCATTATTAGCTTAAAATGTTAGTTTTTAAAACAAATTCTTTTTAAATTAGTTGAACATTGTATACTATATTCTTACAATAAAGTAAACCAGAAAAAAGAAAATGTTATTAAAATCATAAGGAAGACAAAATATATTTACTATTCGTTAGGGGAAGTGAATCATTACAAAGGTCTTCATCCTTGTCTTCGCTTTGAGTAGGCTGAGGAGAAGGAAGAGGAGGGGTTGATCCTGCTCTTTCAGGGTGACAGAGGTAGAAGAAAATCCACACATAAGTGGACTTGCACAGTTGAAATCTGTGTTGTTGAAGCATCAACTATACTTTTACACGAACCCACTTTTGTCTGAAACTGCTTTCTACATTCCTCCCTTCTGACTGGCAGAACTTTATTTTTCCAGTCCCTAATTGTGTCTTCCATGTATCTCCATCTCTAAATATTTGCTTGCTCCAGGGCTTCCATAGTCTGTCCTTCTTTTTGAGTTCTCCTTGAGTGACCTAATCCAGTGTCACAATTTGAAATACATTCTGTAAGCTGATGACTCTGACATTTGTGTATTAAACTGTGATTTCTGTTCTGACTTTCACACTCAAATATTGAACCATCTCTTTGACATTCTCCCTTGGATGTCTAATAGGCAACCTAAGCTTAACTTGTCCACAATGTTATTTCATATCTCTCTCACCCCCAAAAACTATTTATCTATGAGTTTCCCAGTCGTAATTAAAGGCGATAACTTTCACACAGTATTTCCAGGAGAAACATGTGGCTCTTCCTTGATTCCATTCTCTAGTTTATCCTCTTCATCCAGCTCATCAGCAACTCTTGTTGATGGGAACATGCACCACTTTTATGTTTACAATATCGGTGGTGTCCTGTTAGATGTGACACCACTGTGCAGTATGAAACCTGCACAGTTATGCTACATGGTCCTTGTTGTACTCATTAAAATATATCGCAAAGTCAATTTCTTTCTTACCTTTACTGCCACCATGATAGGCACTTGGACTCCTGATGTAGATTTTTAGCTGGTCCTACAATGTTTTCCTTCATTTCATTTTATATGCACATGTCAACATAATATTTTAAAAATACAAATTGTATCATGTTGGTTTCTCGATTAAATTCTTTAATTGATTTTGAAACTACTTATAAACTCCGCACATGATCTGGCCCATATTTCCCTATTGGACCTCTTCTTGACCACTGTCTCCTGGCTGGTCTCTTTCTAATTTCCTTTCCATTTCTAACCTGTTTTCTTTGCCTAAAATATTCTTTCCTTGGTCTCCCGACATGCATGAATCTCTCTTCTTTTTCAGGTGAAAGCCCACAAATTATTTCCTCTGAAAGGAAGTTCTTGCTCAAGCCATTTAAAGCAGCACCGTCTCTTCTCCACAGGTGTCTTCACTATAGAACAGTGACTATCCCCTTCATGGCAGTTATAACAATCTCTTGTTAATGTATACACTGTGGATTGTTGTTTTATTGCATGTACATCATCTGTCATTGTGTAAGATCCATGACGATAGGGACATTATCTTGATCACTTTTCATGTTTAGGTCCTAGGATAGTGTTTAAGGTGGATGCTCACCAAATATTTATTGAATCAAAGGTTTGTTCAGTAAATAAAATGACACCATAAGATAGTAACAGAAGTATTACTATCTCTTTTTTTTTAAAAATTCACACTTAGTAAAGTTAAATCATTTATCCAAGAATATATTAATGGACCGTGACTGACTCAGATTTCAGGGAGTCAAGGGCTATTGCTAATGGCCTGGGTTGAATGATACAATTTCCAGAATGGTTGAGGGAAGTCATGTTAAGACTCTATGGAACCTCCACTATTTGTTTTGCACAGACAAATGGCTAGATCAAAGATCAGAAAAAATATTCCTTTGGATACATGGTATCATAAAGAAAAACATAATACCTGCTTTTGATGAGGCATGGAAGATGGTTCAGAGAATTGACAAAGCAACTGGCTTATTTTAGGAAGAATATCTTTTAGCTGTGGCAAGTTCTACAGGAAACAACCAAGAAAGGGATTGGAGGGCAGGATAGATAGATAACGGAATAAAGTAAGTGACAACTGGCTATGCCATGAGGTCATGTGAATAGCAATAAAAAAGACAAGTCTATTTGGGGCCAGAACTGGAAAGCAAGTAAACCTCAGAGTACCTGGCAAGTACTCAAAGGCAGAAAATTAGCTATAATAAGCAGGAAAGATCTAGAAACTTGTAAATCCAAACAGTAACTAAGAGTTTGGGGCCAAGATTTCCTCGAAGCTCTGGAGAAAAGAAGTCTGGTGCCAATGATAGCTGATTTAGAAAATTAAGTGAGTCAAATAATTTCAATTATCAACTGAGGCAATGTGAATTAAATGAATATAATTGAAGCAGTAACAGAAAATAGAGCTGAGACCGCAAATCCTTTGGCAGAGGAATTTTGCCTGTTTTGAGAACTCTGATTTGCATTGGGAAGGCAGATATAGCCCCCTGTGTCGAAAGATCCTGATAGATTATAACAGGGATACAAAATTATTCCTTATGGCCGTAGCTCTTCATAGTAGTCTTGGGAATATCAATACATTCATTCTTATTTTAAACATTTAAAATATTATCTTTATAGATAGTTTTCTTATTAATGTTTTTCACCTATTCTGTTGTTTTAGTAATTGCTTTTGTACAGTAAAAACAACTAAATGGGAATCATTTATCCCAGTCTCATTACCAATCAGTGTTTTAGGATATCTTGGCTACATGATAGATTTTTCTCATAGTAGCAATTTCCCAAAATTATATGTATAAAGTTCTGCAAAATCACATATGAACCGACACAAAGCCACAGATCATATCACTTTGTATTTCCAAAGGTCCGCCTCCTCTTTTGTTTGTACTCATAAAACTATATTTGCTGCCTGTGATAGTTCATTTTATGTGTCAATTTGGGTTAGCTATAATGTCTGGCTATTTAGTCAAACACTAGCCTAGACGTTACTGTTAAGGTATTTTTAAATGTGATTAAGATTTACAATCAATTGACTTTAAGTGAAGGAAATTACCCTCTATAATGGGGATGAATCTCATCCCATCAGTTGAAGGCCTTAAGAGCAGAAATTGAGGTTTCCTGGAGAAATAGGAATTCTGTCTTAAAACTGTAATGTAGAAATTCTGCCTGAGTTTCTAGCCTGCTGGCCTACCCTGCACATTTAAATATGCCATCCCCTGTAATTGCGTGAACAGATTCTTTAAAGAAAATTTTCTGTGTGTGTGTATGTGTATATATATATATATATATATTTTTTTTTTCTCTGAAGACTCTTAATTGATATATTACCCTTTTGTGGGTATTACCAGGCACCAATGTTACAGCTCTAGCTTACCCTCTTTGGGGAACAGTCTATAATAAATTTTTGATAGCTTTCTGTGATTATGATTGATGGCAATGTCTGAGCCTTGCCCAAAAGTTTGCATTTATTTATTTTTCTTATAACTTAATTATCCTCCATGGTCCACATTGAACTATTTTAAAGAATAACAGAGCTCTCCAAGGGTCCTAATACAGGTACAATGCAACAAGTCATGCATCAAATGCACACTGGATCATGATAGATAGCTCATTATTTACTGTATGTGGTTAACATAGTTTTTCACTCATACCGAAACTCATTTACCACTTTATTGTTTCATATACACCAAAACATGATAGTTTTGCAAATTCCTTTATCAGGGTGGCATTTTTCTATCCACATCTCTGCAAACTTAAGAAATTTACTGTATGTTGTTTTATCCTGACTACTAATGAAATTTTGATTCCTTGTGGATCCAATGATTTGGACTTTAATCTCTGAAGGAACTACTGTTTCTCCATATTACTGCTTCTTTAAAACTCAGTTCTCTACCTGCGATTAAAAACAACCATATCTCTAAATTTCTGGTGTGCTGAAATTACATTTTTATTGGTGTGGTCTGTTCAATTTTACAACCATCTTTTGAGCGCCCGACAAATAATAATTATCCAGCTAACCATTGAGTATACAAAGATAAATAGGAACTCACAACAAGATCAAAGTCTAGTTGCAAAAGATTTTCAAAACTAAATAAATCACATCTACTTGTTTTCAACATGCTTATTTTATGTCTCAAAGTAATCAGACCTGAATCCTTTTAAGATTATGCCTGCTTCAGCGTATAGTGAATTTACATTTATTATGAATCCAATCAGCTTTCCTAGTATGAAAGTAAGATTCATTGGTCTGTGGTTCCTTGGAAGTTTCTGAAATTCTTATAGATAGAGGTATCATTAGTGTTTCAACAGGCTTCCTGCATAACAAATAGTCTGATTTAGGAAGCAAGTAAACTAATAATTTTTCAAAGGCATAAAGAGGATGTTTGTTTCCCAAATCTGAAAAAGTTATTTATTAGTTAAGATCAATATTTGCCACTAGTGTTAATATAAAAGTCAAATAGCATATTTTAAGTGGCTTTTAAATATTAAAGGAGATTTTTAAAGGAAGCATTAAGTAGCATTACATAATGCCATATAATACACTAAGTACAATATACATGTGTGGCTGACTGAATATATGTAATATAATAATTTATTGATAGAGCAGAGTTCTCTAATAGTAATGATGATTTTGACCTGAAAATTTAAATAATTGGTTAAGGTAAGAAAACGATCTAGCTTGAGCAAGATTTTGTACACTACTAAAAAAAAGTTAGGAACATAAGCAAGAGAGAGTAATAGAGAAAATACATTGTGCTTTAATGCACATAATTGAAATGTAGTGGGATGATTCTTATAATGAATGTCAAAATTAATAGGTGCAGTCTGCGTGGGAGAGAATTAAAGGAAAAAAGGATGGCAGCTTGTGCCAAAAACATTTCCTTAGCAATTGAGAGTCTTTTAGAAATATACAAAAGGAGAAAATAGTTTGAAAAAGCCCTGCAAGCAAAAAAAAGACGAAAAAAAAGTAATTCCTACCCACATATTCTTATATTGAATTTAATTCATGTATTGGTTTTGTGGACTATTTTTCTTAAGAGGTGCCTTTTCTGCTTTCCAGTACTTGGAGCTCTGGAAATAACTGGGTGAAATAGTCAACAGACCATCTATTATTTGTAATAGTTGAAGAGCAGCCTATGTGGAAGTATGCTTAGGCTATTTTGCTGTCCTGTGCAGTTTTCAACGCGTGCTCACCTTTGGCTATGTTATTTAGGTTGGGAGTGAGATGCTTCAGACCTTTATCACCTATCTCTCAAGAACTCAAATTTATTCTTCTAGCAGATTCGCCTCTCCAAATCCTTTAACTTACCTCATTGATCAGACTGTCTGCCTGTCTCAGTTCATGCACTCTATGTCTGAGATATCCTAAGCTTTTAATTGCACCTTTTAAAATCCTATTCACCCTGTAAACACCCACTCTTTGTGCCCTTCCTTGTGAACTTTCCTGTAACTTCTCTTTCCCCCAACCATACTGACTCCTCTCTCTTCTCTGATCTCATAGAATTAATGTCTGGATTGCTCATCAGTTGTTAATCTGGGTTTCAGCAAGGAGCAGGCTAAGGAAGCAGACTGGAGACCAAGAATGGAAGCTGGGTATCCATAACATATGGAGCTAAGACTGGGTAAGCAAGAAAATAAAACAGAGAGAAGAGAGAAAGAGAGAGAGAGAGAGAAGAGAGCAGTCAGTTCAAAGTATATGTAAATAACAAGATCAGAGGGGTTTGAAGGAAGATGTCAGCATAGCTGTAGACCATTCTCAGCTTTTCATGTTTCTTCGATTAGCTTTAAAATGACAGTTTTTAATGAATTTTAGTTCATAATTTTTGCTGCCAAAAAGCACCCAGCACCAGCAGTTTTCTTAGTAGTCAATCAATAAATATTTTTGAATGAATGAATGAATAAATCAAGTGATTTTTCCCATATTTATAAAAGAATGCTCATCATTCAGGATAACTGAATGGAAGACTGATTCAATTATCTTTGGGACCCTAAGCTTTCTGACTGACACATTTGGGGTTACATTTATTTTTACAGAATCATGAATAATAGAGCTTAAATAAAATCAGATTTCCTCATGTAACTCTTTCATTCCATAAATAACGACTCTTTTGGGGCTAGTGATGAGGAATGGATAAAAGTATACATGACATCTCCAATCTTAAGTAAGTTCTCAGTGAAAAAATCTTCCAATGATAATTTAATCCAATCAGGGAAAGATTCTTGTATTTTTAATACAAATCAACAAATAGTCATTACGTGCTTTTTGGGTGCATGGAAAAAGGCATTGTGCTGGGTATTGGGATTTGAATAAAATATGCAAGAATAACCCAGAATCAAATAGGTTATATTCTAATTCCTAAACAAGAAAATGTTGGGCTTTATGGTTGTTTTCATAACACATCTTTATTGAATTTCTGTTGCCTTGATACTTTTCATCAGTATAAATACCCTCAACAGGGGTAGTTAAATTTTAGATGACCCAACTATGAGACTTATCATATATATCACTGTGAAATTGGATCAGGATCCTAATTCTGTCCCCGTGATTATCATTCTGTGTGACAAAGATATATGCTGCTTTTATTATACTGTTAAGGAAAGTGTGCCTGGGCTTCTGTTTGTTTTATTTGAATGTATGTATTCCTACTCATGTCCTGCAGATCCTCCACATGGGGTCATGTGCTATGAAAAGAATTTCTACTTCTTGGGATTCTATTCTTCACCATTATTTGTTATGAAATATTTCAAACATACAAAATGTTTTAAAATGATAAAATCACTAGCCACCAACTTCAAGATTAAAATATTGCAAATATATTTGGATCTTTCTTTATGTTTGCTGTGAAAGACTGATTGATAATACAACAGGAGAACAGGAACTAATGTCAGTCCGCTGCTAAAAGCCACTGTAGTTAACAAGCATTAAACATTGCTGAGGCCTAATTTATCCTACTTACCGGGCATATGTAAAGAATTTGTACATACCTTCTGGCCTCTTTTAATCTATTTTTGTGGGATATATCTACAAAAAGTCTATTAAAACTTCAAGAATGTGAAATATATCTCATATCATGCTTTGACAATGACTGATTGATAACAGTTGTTTGGAGAACTATGCTAAAAAGACTCCACCCAATGGCTTAGCCAGAAAGAGTGCTGAGAATGGCTAGTGATGTTTGTTGTAGGGAAAACAGGAGGAAATGAAATGCTGGTACTCTTTAATTTGTCATTCTCCTTCTGTGCCTAGTTTGTTGAGGATTTTTATCATGAAAGGGTGCTGGATTTTGTTGAATGCTTTTTCTACATCTATTGGGATGATCATGTGGTCTTTGTTTTTGCTTTTGTTTATGTGGCAAATCACATTTATCGATTTACGTATGTTGAACTACCTTTGCGTCCTTGGGATGAAGCCCACTTGGTCCTGGTGGATTATTTTTTTTGACGTGCTGTTGAATTCAGTTTGCTAGTATTTTATTGAGGATTTTTACATCGATATTCATGAGGGATATTGGTCTCTGGTTTTCTTTTTTTGTTGTGTCCTCTCCTGGCTTTGGTATCAAGGTGATACTGGCTTCATAGAATGAGTTTGGGAGGGTTCCCTTTTTCTCAATATTATGGAATAATTTCTGTATTATGGGTATCAGGTTTTCTCTGTAGGTTTGATAGAATTCAGCTGTGAATCCATTTGGTCCAGACTGATTCGATGTCATTGATCATTATTGATCTGTTCAGGAGTTCTATTTCTTTCTATTTGAGTCTTAGGAGGTTGTGTGTTTCCAGGAACTTGTCCATTTCTTCTGTGTTCTCTAGTTTATTTGCATAGGGATTTATGTAGTATTCACGGATGACATTTTGTATTTCTGCAGACCACTTATAATGTCACCTTTTTCATTCTGGTTGAGCTTATTTGGGTTCCTTCTCTTCTGTTCTTGGTTAATCTAGCAAGAGGTCTGTCAATTTTGTTTTCTTTTCGAAGAACCAACTTTTTGTTTCATTAATCCTTTTTACTGTTTTTTTTTTTCTTTTGCGCCCAATTCATTGGAACTCCAATTCATTGGTTCTACTCTGACCTTCATTATTTATTTTCTTCCGCTGGCTTAGGGTTTGGTTTGTTCTTCCTTTTCCAGTTCCTTCAGGTGTGGCATTAGGTTGTTAATTTGTGATGTTTCTGTCTTTCTGATGTAGGCATTTAAGGCCATGAATTTTCCCCTGAGAAATGCTTTGGCTGTGCCCAAAGATTTTGATAATTTGTGTCCCCTTTGTTCAGCTCAAAGAATTTTTTGATTTCCATCTTAATTTCATTCTTGACCCAGTAGTCATTTAGCAGTAGGTTGTTTAATTTCCATGACTTTTGTAGTTTTGTGTGTTTCTCTTGTGATTGATTTCTAGTTTTATTCCACTATGGTCTGAGAAGGTACATGGCATAAATTTGACTTTTTTTAATTTGTTGAGATCTATTTTGTGGCCTAAGGTATGATCATTGTTGGAGATTGTCCCATGTGCTGCTGAGAAAAATGTGTATTCTGTAGTTTTGGGGTAGAATGTTCTGCAAATGTTTGTTGGGTCCATTTGATTTCTAGTTTGGTTTAAGTCCATTATTTATTTATTTATTTTCTGCATTGATGATCTGTCAAGCTCTGACAGTGGGCTGTTAGGTCCCTGGTGATTACAATGGTGCTGTTTATGTCCTTGCTTAGCTCCAGTAAGATTTTCTTTATGTATCTGGGAGCTCCTCTGTTGGGCACATATATATTTAGGATTGTTGTGTCTTCTTTTTGGATAGCTCCCTTTACCATTATATAATGACCCTCTTTGCTTTTCTTTACTTTTGTTGGCTCTGAGTCAATTTTATCTGATATGAGGATAGCTATACCTACTCTCTTTTGATTTCCATTTGTATGGAATATTTTTGCCATCCTTTCACATCGAGTCTGTGTGCAATCTTGTGATTTAGATGTGTTTCCTGGAGACAGTAGATATTTGGGTTTTGTACTTTCATCCATTCAGCCAGCCTGTCTTTTGAGAGGAACATTCAGTCCATTCACATTAATTGATAGCATTGATGTGAGGGATGTTGGTCTGTTCATCCTGTTGAGTAGTCCATTATTGTTTTGTTTTACCTCTTGTTCTACTGTTTTATAGGAGCTGTGACTTCTGTTTTTTTTTTTTTTTTTAGTTGAATTTATGCTGGTGGCTATGTGTTGTGCTGGTTTGTGTATAGTGCTGTTCTGAGTATTTCTTGCAGAGCAGGTCTGGTCATGGCAAATTACCTTATTGTTTGTCTAGAAAAGACTTAATTTCTCTATCTATTGTGAAACTTAGTTTTGCAGGATACAAAATTCTAGGCTGGCAGTTGTTCTGTTCAAGTCAATTGATGATGGGGCTCCAATACCATCTGGCTTATAAGCTTACCAGTGAGAAGTCTGCAGTTAGCCTGATAGGTTTTCCTTTGTAGGTTATTTGATGCTTTCATCTTGCTGCTTGCAGAATTTTCTCCTTCATTTTGACTTTAGCCAGGTTGATTACTATGTGACTTGGAGATGATCCATTTGCTATGAATCTTCCCAGTGTTCTGTGTCCATCTTGGATCTATATGTCTGAAATTCTGGCAATACCCAGGAAATTTTCCTCAATAATTTCCTGAAATGTGTTTTCCATGCTTTTAGCTCTTTCTTCTTCTCCCTCAGGGATACCTATAATTTGAATGTTAGTTCACTTCACATAGTCCTATATCTCTCTCAGTGATTGCTTAGACTCTAACAGCCTAGTAAGTGATATAACCACTAAAGTACAAAGTGACAAACTCAAATGAATAATCATAATGGAAAAGGCGACATGTGAGCTAGAACCTGAAAAAAAGGAGAGGCTCTAAAATTAACTAAGAATTTATTTCAGTGCATAGAAAAAGGGCAAACAGATGAAAAGGTGGCAATGTGTGTGACATTTGGGGGATTTTAAGCAGATTTTTTAGGCAGGGTAGGAAAAATAACAGTGAACTGTATAAATAAAGTTTAAATAAGGGCTTTCATTTAAATTTCTGTTTACATTCAAAGACTGTGAACAACATAATTATATGGCAGATATTCCCATATCCCAAATTAAGGTGTTAGACCATCTTAGCAAGATTTGCAAATAAGGTATCTGAGAACTGGTTTTGAGAACTTTGCCTTTCTTCCCACATACAGCTTTTAAAAGAGCTTTTAGGAGATAGCAGAGAATTTGGAGTTTAGAGAGCATTGTTAGGGCACTCTCAAGCCTATCCCTGCCCTTATGCAGATGTTGGGGCATGCTGCATCCTCTCCTCTCCTCATGTGCCAGGGACTTCAATTGGAAAGCTTCATATGAGATTGGGCATACATTCTGGATACTATCATTCAAGCTGTGTCTCATTCAGACGTGATTTTCTATCTCTCTCAGACACTCAGTAAGCTATTTGGGGGCCTTAAAGGACAGGTGTTACAAACACACCCCAAAAATATAAAGATGAGAGGCTAACTCAGGAGTTCCTTTTTCTGACTGTAAAAAAAATTTTGCTGACTATATTTGTTTAATCTGCATTTCCATGATTTAATGAGTATGAAGTATGTGCAAATGTTTGTCAAAGACCAAAAATGGGCTAAGTGAAAGTTTTCTAGCCTGGCATTCTCTTAGATCCTACCCAAAAAGCTCATGTGGGTAGGTGAAGAGATGTAGGCAGAAATAGGAGGAAGATGCACTGAAAAATTCCCAGGAGCTAAGGGAAGACTGAAATAGCCATTATATATAGCTACATTCACCTCATAAACAGAAATGCAGATGTGAAGTATCCAGAGATGATGGGGAGGTCAGCCTCTGAAGAATGCCCAGAGCTCCACATATTGATTAGAATTCTTTAAGAGTAAGCAGACAGGGATTAATTATAGATTATGATATAGTTTACACAAACTTGGGATTTCCAGAAACCCAGTTTTGGATAATAACAAAACTAGGAATTGTCAGCAGCCAGGACAAATATCCAACCTCATTGGAAAACATATTTTTGTATCAGAAAACTACTGCTGCTGCCTCACACAAACTAAAACTTACAATATTGGACCAAATGCTAGAACTTCTGCCAGAGCTATCCTGAAGAATCAAAGGTCTTTGCTTTTAAGAAGAACCCATCTCCCCACTTAAGGCTCTGTCTCCTGTTGCTCATTTCCCCTGGCTGGCACAGAACTTAGGGTCTGTCTAATACCCCAGCTTTAAACTAATGGTAATGCAGCTGTTAGTGTTCTAGCCTGGCTATAGTAGGAAGAAAACAAACAAACAAAAAATCAGTTGGTGCAGGTGCTGAGCAAGTGAAATTCCAGTATCTACCACGTACTTCAAGAAAGAAAGTCAGCTTTAGCTATTTTAGCAATCAGAGGAAGTTAATGGTAAATCACAATATGACTATGCAGTAAGACCAGTAAGAACTTTCTGTTACTGATTTCTAATTTAATTACATTTAGACAAGAGAACATATTCCGTATGGCTTTAACCCTTTTACCTATTTTTATACTTGTTTTATGACCAAGAACATGCTCTACCTTGGTGAATGTTTCATATATCCTTGAAAAGAGTGTGTATTCTGCTGTTGTTGGGCAGAGTGTACCAAGCAGGTCAAGTTGGATCATGTTGTTTGATTTCCATTTCCTTCTGATTTTCTGTCTGCTTGTTCTGTCAATTACTGAGAAAGGAGTGTTGAAATCTCCAGGTATGTTTGTACATTTTTCTATTTCTCCTTTCAGTTAGTTCTATCAGAATTTGCCTCACGTATTTTAAAGTGCTGTTTTATATATATATATATATATATATATATATATATATATATATATATATATATATATATATATAAATTTAGAAACATGTCTTTCAGAGGAATTGACTCCTTTATTATTTCTAAATGTCTCTCTTTATCACTGGTAATATTTATTTATCTGAAGCCTATTTTGTGTGATAGTAAAATAGCTAATCCAGCTGTTTTTTGAATTGTTGCATGGTTTATATGTTTTTTCTATTAACTTTTAACCTGTATCTTTATATGTAGACTGGGTAATGGATTTCATATGTGTATGTATACACACACACACACTTGCATACTAATAAACTATTTATATATGTATCTAAAATACTATATGTGAGATCTATATAATCTATTTATCTATCTACCTATCTCTCCAATTGGACATCCTACTCATTTTATTTGGAGTGTTAAAAACTTTTACACATATAATGTAAGAATCTTGCAAGAGCACAGATCCATTTCCTGCTTCTGTCCTTAATGACTACTGTTGTTAAATAATTTACTTCTACATATGTTATAAACTGTATAATATATTGTCATTTTTTATTTAAAGGGTAAATTTAACTTTTGTTTAACTTTTAATTTCGAGCTAGTTTTCAACTTACAGAAATGTTGCAAAGACTACTACAGGGATTTCCTGTACATTTCTCTTTTAGCTTCTCCTAATGTTAACATCTTACATGACAGCACAATTTTCAAGACTGGGAACTTAACATTTGTATGATACTATTAACTAAACTACAGATCTTATTAGCATTTTACCAGTTTTATAAAAATTCAAAGCAAGGCCCATTTTGGTCATTTCTGGTACTCTTATTCATTTGTATAGTTACAAATTTCTATTAGATATCATTTCTTTCTGCTTGAAGAGCTTCCTTTATCATCTCTTACAGTGCAAATCTGCTAGTGATAAATTTTCTCAGCTTTTGTTGGTCTAAAAGTTTTTTAGAATTTTAAAAATTGATTTTTAAGGAATATTTTCATTGGATATGGAATTCTAGGTTGACAGATTTTTCTCTGAGTCTTTTGAAGTGTCATTCCATTATCTTCCGGTTTTTGCTTTTATTTTCTATATTTTTTTGTGCATGGAGTATGTGGTCCCTCTTTCCTTGTCCCTCTTATCTAATATGTCTTTTTCCTTGGAATGCTTTAAGAGCATCTTTTTATCACTGGTTCTCAGCAATTTAATTGTGATGCGCATTAGTGTAGTTTTCTTTATGTTCATCATGATGGGGCTTGTTTAGTCCCTTAAATCTGATAGTGTATAGTTTTTATATAATTTTGAACATTTCTGCCATGATTTCTTCAAATATTTTTTTTTTCTGTCATCCCCTCGCCCTTCTCACCTTCTGGGACTTCAAGTATCAATTGATAATTTCCCCCATAGGTCACTGAAGCTGTGTTCTTTTTTTAGTATTTATTCTCTGTGCTTTATTTTGAAAGTTTTCTTCACTAGGTTTTCCAGTTCACTGATATTTGTTTCTGCAATGTTTAATTGGTTGTTTATCCCACTCAATAAGTTTTTCATTTCAGATGTTACATTCTCCATATGTAGAAATTCTATGTGATTATTTTTATATGTTTCATTTCCCTCTTTATTTTATTCACGCTTTCCTTTAGATTCCATAATCTAATTTCATCATCTCTTTTATTTCTGGATCTGATTCAATTGACTGGTAGTTATGGATCTTAATTTCCATAATTTCATGCTTTTTCATATCTAGTAATTTTATTAGGTGCTGTACTTTGTGAATTTTTCATTACTGCTAACTGGATTCTATTTTCTTTTTTTAAAGAGTGTTGTATTTTATTCTGGTAGACAATGTTGTACGTATATAAGTTTCATTCACTTAGGCTTGTTTAAAGATGTTTAGGGCATATTAAAATAGTCTTTGGTCTAGGAATAGTTCAGTCCTACTGTTAAGGACTCTATCTCTACTTTGTATCTCAGGGGTTAACCTGAACTCTATTCTGGCTGATGGGAACTTGACTGTTTCCCAGCCTTGTGGAAATTGTTAAGCCTACACTTTCCAGTTATTCTCAGTCTTATTTAATTGCAATCTGTGAATGCATAAATTAATACTTAACAATAGACGGGGGCAACCCTAAGCAGATTTCTAGAGCCCTTTTTCTACATTGCTCCTTCTGTTCTGGAAATTTGCCCCACAATATAAATCTCTTTTATCTTTCCAAACTCTGATCTTTGTCTCCTCAACCCAGTATGACTGCTTCCTCAGCTTGTTAAGGAAAGACCTCAGACTGAAAGCATTTGTTTTATATTCTTACGAATATCAATCTCATATTGTCTGTATAGACATTATCCAATGTCTAAAAGTGGGTGGGGTGCTTTGCCTTTTTGGAACAGTTTTATATTTGTTTGTGGTGAGAAGTTTAGTCTGACCCCAGTTACTCCATGATGGACAGAAGCAGAGATCCATTGGATAATTTTATACAGGGAAGTAACACAATATGTTTCATATTTTTTAAGTGTGGTTCTAGCTGCTTTGTGGAGAATAGGCTTTTGAGGATGAGGGTGGTTGCAGAGAGATCTTGCAGAAGCTTGTTGCAGTTGTACAAGAGTGTAACGATGATTATTTGGGCTAGCATGTATTCAGTGTATGTTGTAAGGAGTGATTGGCTGATTTCATAATGTATTCATGAGATAGGACTGGTAGTTTGCTGATGACTTGGGTATGGTAGGGGGTAATAGGAGAGAATCAAGAAAAGAATCAAGAATTATCTTTTAGTTTTTGTCATGAGCAACTAGGTGTGTGGGGATGTAAGAACAGCAGTAGGGTAGTAGGAGAGTCAAGAGTTCTTTTTCGGACAGTTTTAATCTTACTGAGCCTATGAGAACTTGAAATTAGATATGCAAATGATTTTGAGGATAAAATTTTTGGAAAGTAAAGAGTTAAGAGTTTTAGAAGCTTTGATATACTGACATTCTTTATGAATTTTCGGTTAGAGGATAGAGTGTGCTGTGTTCTCCAGTATATTTTCAGGACCTCATTTCTAAGGAACACTTTGTGGGACCAGTGTTCTATGGAATATATTTTGGCAGTTTTGCTCTGGGAAAGGAAGGCAAATGTTTTAAGGAGGGTGACATAGTCTAAAATATTTTAAAGGGGTTCTTTTGGCAGGAGGATGATTTGATGAGAAAGAGGCTGGAGGCCTAAAGAACAGATGGGAACACATAGATAGCACTTAAACCTTTGGGGATGAGGGTCCACAAGAGGGATGACAGTGGGTTCAAAATGAATATGTAGATGCAAGAGAGAGTGTGATGGATAAAAAAAAGTCAGAAAATGATGCTTTATTTTTAAAACACAGGTAGCCCAAACGATGCCATAGAAAGTTTAAATGAAAAGATTCAATATAGGTGCCATTTAGTGAACATTTGTTATATGACTGAATATATATATATATATATATATATAAATATAAATATAAATGCGCACACACACACACACACACACACACACACACACTCCATAGGCTAACAGAAATGAAGAAGTAATTTATCCAAGATCATATAGCTAAAATTGGAATAGGAAAGGTTTGAATTTAACTAATTTCAAAATCCAAATTTGTGCCTCTGTACTGCTTTCTTACAAGTAGAATGAGAAAAAAAGTTGTATCAATTGGTGTTTTAATTAAGATTTGCTGGGCCATAGATATAAATTAAAAAAAAATATGAACAATTAAAAATGCTTACTGTGAGATATACATGTAACACCAAAGTCTTCTGGAATGGGAATTAGATAAAGTAATTTCAACATGACACGTGAGCCTTAAGGAGGAATTTTGGCAGTAAATACATATGATATATAATATAACATTATATGATATATTATTAGATATGATATAAGCTGATATAAATTAGAGACTATAGTATAACCCAAAGCGATTTCTCCCCCCCCCCAAAAAAAATTTTACTTCTAAAAGCTGTGGCTGCTGAAATTAGATAAACTTTTGAAAAAAATGTAATGAGCAAATAAATATAGAATTAACTATCTGGGACTCATCTTAGTATACCTTGTATACCATGGAAACAAAAACCAACAAGGATGATACAGGTGGCCCTCTGAATATTTGTTCTACATTAATCAAACAAATGGTACCTTTCTAACATATGCTAGGTACTGAATAACACACTAGGCCCTGTGTAAATCACTTTATCTAAATTTTTTGCTGTGACTTACAACATTATGAAAATGGCCACTTTACCCATGAAGAAACTAAAATTTGGAGGTTAACCTACACAAAGATCTACAACCAATTATCTGCTGACTTGGAATAGTGTGACTTTTATTTTTCTTTACTTCACCAAGACTTTAAAGAAACATTAGCTTTTCTCTATATTGTTTTGTGATTATTTTAAAAATAGTTCTCCAATGTCATATAAATACATCCCTTTTTATTTATTTCAGACTTTTTATAATTCTACTTCCTTTGTGGAACTTTTCCTGAATAAAAAGGAGATAAAAGATTGGTCTTCCTTACTAAGCAGTGACTACTCACCTTCCAGGTATAAAACATAAATATTAACTCTCGAGCTTTGTATTTTGTGACGTCTTGATTTGTTGTTTAACTATATTTATTCATCTGAACAGTCTTCTTGGTTAAGAAAGGAATTGTCAAATGGAAATTAGGAGGGGTTTGAGACCATTTAAAGCCTTTATATTAAAATTATGCATAACACAAATCAAATATGGTGAAATGGTGTTATATAACCAGATACAGTCTCCAGGATTGGTAAGTTTGGTTCAATTATATGAAGAGAGATGGAAATTAACAATAAATAAAAGTATTTCACAATATTACTGTAAATAAAAGCAATACAAACCAGTTGAGTACAAAAAAATCTGACAATGGTAATCTCATGACAGAAGAAATATGGACAAAGAACAAGAAGATGAATTCTGTATGGATAAGAGGAGGCTCCTATGTCTGGGAAAAAGAATTAAAAACAAGACGTTTAGAGGAGAAAAACAACCTGGAAATAGTATTGTCAAAAGTACCTGTGGCAATAGAGAAAAACAAATTACAGATGAGGCCAAAATGTGGTAGCACAGAGGAATATTATTATGAGTTTTGCACCATCTATAGAAGCATCCCATTACCAAGCAGGAGAGAGCTGTGTCTCTTCACAGAGCAGAGACAAAATCACAATTGGAATAATAAATAATACTTCTGTTTGGAGGAATCTCATTACCAGAAAATTATAGTCAAAGTGAAAGAAAAATAGAGAAGGGTAATAATAGTGGTTGGGAACTGCCAGGATTGCTTCTGGAAGAGATGATTAGAAGAATTAAATAGCTTGGTAAAAGGCAACTGTGAGGACTCAGGTGTTTACAATTATGTGGAGATTGTTAACCCATAAAGAGAGACATGTCAGGTATTAAGGGCTATAATTAGAAACAACTTAGTGAGATTAGGAAAAGGAGAATTGAGGCCACAGTCATAAGACCCATTTGAACACTGAATGAGGAGTGTGCTTAGGAGTACAGCCTAGTTTTATAGTTTGCAATGTTGGCTTCCATGATTTTGAGTACTTCTAAAGATCTCATGTGTTCTTTTTTTCCCCTTTATTCCCTTTCTTCCTTATATTTTTTATCTCTCTCATTTGAACCATAAGTTGTGTGTTCCTTTGTGTCAGTAAGTACGTTTTATGGATCATCCGTGGATTCCTGCCCACTTAAATACACTAGCTTTTAAAATTTATGTTTCAGCCTTGAGCTAGCAATCTTTTTGCAAGCACTGAAAGCAACGTTTTCCTCAAAAATTTACCTTCCTTTAATCCATGGGGATATCATATTTTCAGGTGCTATATAATGCATTTCTGTAACCAGAATTTCTCAGTGTTCTAATACTCGGTATAAAAAAGGCATGACTCAGTAACTCATTTAAATATTTTATCATAGTATTGTTATTCAATTAAGTTATTTCCTGGCAAATAAGCTTGTATTAATGTTAACTTTACATGGGCTGGGCTTTGAGTTATGTATACAGTGGAAGTAGGAAAATATATAAGGAGTTGGATAGAAATCTTAATTGGGGGACAATATTCTTTTACTGTGGAATAGCTGCTTTCCTTTTCAAGAGTGATATCACTTCTTTTAAGTCCTGTCATCTAAGCTTTATCAAGAAGTAAACGTAAGAAGCAAAAATGGAAAGATCTTTGGAAAAACAAATGCCATCTGTCCTCAGTGGTACAGAAATAGGTCTCAAAAGCAGATGAAAATGAAAGCAATCCACACATCAGTACTCAGGGAAGGCCGAAGTACCCTTACTGATGCCTGTATTCATAGCTCTTAAATCCCCTTAAGAGGAATGTTCTCTTAATCAAGAATTAAAATATTCCCTGTTCATTGCAAAATGTGGTGTCATTTCCAGGATATCTGAAGGGTGATGTGAAAAAATTCATCCCACAATTACAAACAACAGAAAATATATTTTAATTGCTCTTATGTTTTGGGAAATATTAAGTTTACATCTTGGGAAATTCTTTCTGCTTCTTCTTCTCCTCATCCTTTCTCTCTTTCCCTTTTTATTCCTCTTTCCTTTCTGCTTCAATTAATACTAGTAGGTGTGAGATATTAAATTGGTTTGACCAACTGAAACGTTGCAGCCTATGTGAGTCATAGGAAAGGTGAGGGGTTGGCCTTTCTTTTGTTCAGATGATGTTCCTCACATACATATGGTGCCTGTGGCCTCATCTGCATTTGGAAAGGAAGATGGCGTGTTCATAATGATACAGCTTCCTTTCATTGTTTGCAGTAAGTATTGCTAGGGCTACCCCTTGTGTTTGGTATAAATTATCTGAGGAGAATACTGTGAAACTCAAGGTACTCTAGAGGCTGGTTGTAGGCTAATACCCAGAGTAACAACCAATTGTTCTTGATTTTAGAGAAAAAATATCTCTCTAAACCGTATAGATACTTCTTATTTCTGGATTCCAGTCTAGTTCAAAAGAAAAAAGTAGGTTGAACATGTGCCTTGAAACCTTTGCTCGGTATTGCTTGGTAAGAGAGCCCACCACTGTTATTCAATTTTGACTTAACCATTTTTAGTTGGAAATAGGAGAAATACATTTGAAGCCTCGAAATATGGCTTTTGATATACCTGTCTTACTTTGCTAGGGCTATGATGATGGGGAGAAAAAGTGAATTAAAAGGAGCCCATTTATATTACATAAATGCCATGATTACATATCTTTCTCAGTGAATTTCTAAGTGAAATAGAAGCCTGGATCTAAGAAGAGCAGTAATAGAAAAGGAAATGAGGAGCAATGCCCAAGAGTATTCTCCATTACGGTGCTGACTCAAGACTTAGATGCCAACGGTGCCAGTTCCCAGTCCTCCTCTTTCGTAAAAACATGTTTCGTATATACATTTGTTCATCGTACATATACGTACATATGTGTTTATGTACACACTTGACATTGTTTACATTGTATATATGCATTATACATAGGTTATTTTAAAAATTGACAATTTTAGAGAAATCAGAAACTTAAAAAAATGAATAATATTGCTATAACCCAGAGATAATTGGGAAATTATTGCTAATATTTTTCTGTTTACTTTTCTAGGCTTTTATTTAACGTAATTGTGATTAATCTATATTGTTTATTTATCTTGTTTATTTTTTAAAATTTAAAATGGCAATGAGCATTTCACGTGTCTTTATAAACTCTTTGTAGACATCATTTTTAATATATTTTAAGAATTCACAGAGTGGATAATTCCATAGTTTATTTAACTATTTCCCTTATTTGAGCCATTTAATTTTTCTGTCTTTCCAGCTCTCTTTCATTTATGATTTTTCTCCTCTTTTCCTTTTTCTCTCTTCTTTTTTCTCTCTTGTTCTTTTTCCTTCTTGTTTTCTTAGGGACTCTGTGCCTAAACTTTGGCTGCAGATCCGGTTGCAGTTTTAAGATAAGTGATGGTCCTGGATTAAGGGAAATATTTATACCCATTAATTTTGGATGTTGAGGAATCTCATAAAGAGGAGAAAACCATGATGATAACAACATCCGTCCATGATTCGTCCTTTAAATAATGTTTGTATATATGTATGTATGTGTATACATGTATATATGCCTGTTTGTGTATGCGTGCATATTTGTGTGTGCATATATTTTTGTGTATAGACATCTGTATATGTGTGTGTGTGCAAGTGTGTATGTATGTTCATGTCTGTGCACATGTGTGATAGATTGAAGATATGGGGCTGTCTCAAGCCTAGTTAACAAGCTAGGCTTGACAAGGAGAGGAGTAGCTCCATCAAACTGAATTCCTAGTGTGTATTCGCAATTCAGCAGCCTGGGCAACATGGCCTCATGGTTTTTGGATTTAGTGTGACAACCAGTGTGGACAACTTTTTCAATCCAGATGCTTTGAAGGAAAGGAGGGGAAGAGCCAAACATTTAAATTGAAGGATTCTATTGATAATTCTTTGAAGGATTCTATTGATAATACCCACAAAAACATGTGTAACAATACACTGAACATAACTAAGGAGAAAAGCATTAGCTTCCTGGTTTCAAGAGGCAACTGAGAAGGAACTGCAGCATTGCCTGTGAGTGTGAGCAATGGGAAAAGTGCAGGGCCTGCAGCTCAGAACAGCAGAGGCCAGACAAACAGTAAAGGCAGAGAAAGGCCTCACAGTGACAACCCTGAGTGATCTGGAGGCAAACATGAGGTGCTACTTGGGAACTTACAAAAAATATTTTAGAAGAGCTCAGAGTCAATGTGGTTTAGGCATTGGGATTGGGATATCAATTCTAATGGAAACTCACTGATGGATTTGGGGAGATTTGGGTCACTTGACTAAAACCACAGGTATCAATCTTTGTTCATAAGGTTCTCCCTTCCCAAAATTTCTAATCATTTTCTTAAAGGTAGATTTCCAGATGATGAGTTACCAGGTTTTTCAGTTTGGGTTTGCCCCCAAACAAACCCTAAGGCAGGTATATGTGTACAAGGAGTTTATTTGAAAGATTCCAAGATGCCCAAGTGAAGAATTGAAAAAAAATCAGGTAAGGAAAGAAGAAAAGCCAATAAAAAGTGCTTTAATAAGCAGGTTACCCCTGTGGGCAACAGGGACCGAATCCCACTGGGGACTCTTTGAGAAATCATGTGCAACACACTCAGAATCACCCTACAAAGATTCACAAGCTGAGGCATTGATGCATTTATTAGTATCTCCTTTCTTGGGAGGTTGTGCCAGGTTTATTAAATCCTTTATGCCTCCAGAAAATGCCTCCTTGCAGTTGAAAAGGATAATAAAATGGAAGTGGGAAAATAGAGACGTAAAATTGTTAGCAGGCTGAAAATTGTATATTATCACTCCAAAGCACTCAAGTGGGCTGTGGGATGAGGGATGGGGCATTGGCAGCATTTATTACACTGGGGTTACCACTTTTCTCTCTAGAGTGAGAACAGTATGCTGTTCTTGTGATTATGTGCCACATATTTAGGATTGTTATTCTTTTGCTTTCTTTCATCTAGGAATCACAAGATATCTAGGTATCAGAGAGCAACTATTCCTCTCAAGCTTTTTCCAATCTCTGTGTCATGGTTCTCTTAAGCAACCAAAACACATGGGCCATTCTCTATTGAAGGCCAGCCAGAATGTCTGTTTCTCCTTGGAAAGAAGAAATGTTGAGGCAGAAACAGGTTTGAAATGTGGAAGAGAAATGTGCTACCATAGCAGCCTCACACTGATGGTGGCATAATTGACTTAGCATTTTGGCTCATAGGTTGGAAAATTCCCTTTATTTCCACTCCAAATTCAAGTTATCTGATGTCAGTACCCATTTCTTTATATAGCATTTCTTTCATTTTCCGTTTCTCCCTCATTCAACTTGCAATAAATCAACCTAGAAACATGTTTGACCTTTCCTGTTTTCTATCTTTCTTTATTTCATTTTAGTTAAGAATTTTGGGGAAAAAAAGGAAGAAAGAAAAAGAAAAAGCAGTTTTTACTTTCTGACCAAGCAGTCATACCTCAACACATAAGAATCTGTCTTCCACCTCCACCATTTCACTGAGAATGTTCTCATCATAGTCACCAAACTCGTAAAGCCAAGTCCAATCAGCACTTTTTGTTTTTATTCTATTCGAACTTACCAATTGCTCTTCTGAGACCAAGGCTGTGTATAACACATAATGAACATCTCCACTTCTATAGTTCAGTCTCCCCATTACCCCCAGCCCCGAGCTTCTGGCATTCCCCATTCTACTCTCTGCTTCTGTAAGTTGTGAGATCACAAGTAAGTGTTTGTCTTTCTGTGCCTGGCTTATTTCACTCAGCATAATGTCCTCCAGGTTTATCCATATTTTCATAAAAGAAAAAAATTCCTTTTTTACTTTAAGGCTCAATAATATTCCTATACAAATATGTCATATTTTATCTATTCATCTGTCAGTGGACACGTAGGTTTATTGTAGGTTTATTTCATATCTTGGGTGTTGTGAGGAATGCTGCAATGAACATGGGAGTGCAAACATCTCTTCGATATACTAATTTCATTTCCTTTGCATAAATACTCAGAAGTGGGATTACTGGATCATGTGGTAGTTCTATTTTAATTTTTTGAAGAAACTACACAGTTTGCCATAATGGTTCTAGCAATTTGCATTACCACCAACAGGGTACAAGTGTTCCTTTTTCTCCACTTCCTCATCAACACATTTTCTCTTTTGTCTTTTTGATACCAGGTATGAGGGGATATTTCACTGCAGTTTGGATTTACATTTCCTTGATAATTAGTGTTCAGCATTTTTTTTTTCATGTATCTATTGGCCATTTATATGACTTGTTTTGAGAAATGTCTGTTTAGGTCCTTTGCCCATTTTTAATTATATTTATTTTCTTATTAATTTGTTTGAGTTATTTATATATTCTAATTATTAATCCCTTCTCAGATGGATAGTTTGAAAATATTCTCTGCCATTATGTAAGTTGTCTCTTCTCTTTGTTCTTCTTCCCTGTGCAAAAGGTTTTTAGTCTGACGCAATCCTCTTTGTCTATTTTTTCCTTATGTTGCCTGTGTTTCGGGAGTCATATCCATAAAATCATTGCCCAGACCAATGCCATGTAGTTTTCCCCCTATGTTTTCTTTGAGTAGTTTTCAGTTTCAGGTGTATAGTAAATTTTGAGTTTTTTAAATACGGTATGAGATAATCATCCAAATTCATTCTTCCAAGTGTGGATATCCAATTTCTCCAATAACATAGAATAGACTATCCTTTCTGCATTGTGTGTCCTTGGCAACTTTGTTGAAGATAATTGACCATAAATGCATGTATTATTTCTGGGCTCTCTGTTCTGTTCCATCAGTTAACAGATTTGTTTTCATGCCAGTCCCACACTGTTTTGATTACTATAGATTTGTAGTATAGTTTGAAATTAGTGTGATACCTCCAGCTGTATTCTACTTGCTCAAGATTGCTTTGGTTATTTGAGGGTTTTTTGTGGTTCCATATAAATTTTAGAATTTTCTTTCTATTCTTGTGAAAAATAGCATTGGAATTTATACAGAGATTACATTGAATTAATAGATTGCATTGGGTAATATGGACATTTTAATAATTATCCTAATATGTGAACATGGAATATCTTCCCACTTGTGTCTTTTTCATTAACGTTTTACTTAATTTAATTTCTTTAATTAATGTTTTATAGTTTTTATATCCCTGTCTTTCACCTCCTTTGTTAAATTTATTTCTGTATGTATTTTTGATGCTATCATAAATGAAATTACTCTTATTTTCTCCTTTGTATTGTTTGTTGTTAGTATGTAGAAACAGAACTGATTTTGGCATATTGATTTTACATCTTTCAGCTTTACTGTTTATTAGTTTATTACTTATTATTTATTAGTCATAATAGTTTTTGTTTGTTTGAGGCATTAAAGTTTTCTACATACAAGATCATGTTATCTGCAAACAGTTTCATTTCTTCCATTCCAATCTGAATGCCTTTATTTGTTTTTCTTGCCTAATTACTCTGGTTCAAACTTCCATTAACGTTAAATACAATTGGCAAGACTTGATATCCTTGTCTTGTTCCTGATAGTAGAGAAAAAGCTTTCAGCATTCCACCATTGACCATGATGTTAGCTGTCAGCTTCCCATATATGGCCACTATTTATGCTGAGATACATTCCTTCTATATCTCACTTGTTGAGACTTTTTGTCATGAAAGGATATTGAATTTTTTCAAACATAATTTCTGCCTATCAAGGTTATCATATAATTTTTATCCTTCATTCTGTTAATGTAGTATATCACAATGATTCATTTGTGTATGTTGAACTATTCTTACATCTCAGGGATAAATCTCACTTGATCATTGTGTATGATCATTTGAATGTACTATTGAATTTGGCTTGCTAGTACTTTCTTGAGAATTTTGCATCTGTGTTCACCACGTATGTTGGCCTATACTTTTCTTACAGTTTCCTTGTCTAGCTTTAGTATCAGGGTAATGTTGGCCTAATAAAAAGAGTTTGGAGGTGTTCCTTCTTCTTCAACTTTTTTGCAAGAGTTTGAGAAAGATTGGTATTAGTTCTTCTTTAAATGTTTGGTAGAATTTAGCAGTGAAGGAATGAGGTCCTGAGCTTTTATTTGTTGGGACATTTTTGATTACTAATTCAATCTTCTTACTCATTATTGGTCTATTCAAGTTGTCTATTTCTTCCTGATTCAGTCTTGGTAGATTATATATGTCTATAAAGTTATCCATTTCTTCTAGGCTATCCAATTATTTGGTGTATAATTGTTCATAGCAGTCTCTTATAATCCTTTGTATTTCTGTGATATCAGTTGTAATTTCTCCTCTATCATTTATAATTTCATTTATTTGAGTCTTTTCATCTTAATCCAGTTAAAGGTTTTTGAGGTAAATTTTGTTTCCCTTTTCAAAGAAAGAACTCTTACTTTTGTTGATCTTTTCTATTATTTTTCAAGTCTCTATTTCATTTATTTCTGCTCTTATTTTTATATTTCCTTTCCTCTGCTAACTTTGGGATTAGTTTCTTCTTCTTTTTTTAGTTTCCTGAGGTGTAAAATTAGGTTGTTCAAGATCTTTTTAAAATTAATATAGGCGTTTATTGCTGTAAACTCCCTTCTTAGAATGGCTTTTACTGCATCCTGTAAGTTTCTTATGTTGTATTTTCATTTTTATTTGTCTCAAGATATTTTTTGAATTCCCTTTTGGTTTCTTGTTTCACTGGTTGGTTGTTTAAGACTGTGTTGTATAATTTCCACATATTTGTGAATTTTCCAATTTTCTTCCTGTTACAGATTTCTAGTTTTATCAAATTGTGGTCAGATACTTGATAAGATTTTGATCTTATTAAATTTGTTAAGACTTATTTTATGTCATAACATATGATCTATCTTGGAGAATATCCTGTGTGCAATTGTGCAGAATATACATTCTGATGCTGTTGGATGGAATGTCGTGTATATGTATGTTAGGTCTATTTGGTATATAGTATTCTTCAAATCCACTGTTTTCTTATTGATTTTCTTTTTGCGTGGTCCATCCATTGCTGAAAGTAGGATATTGAAGTTGACTATTATTGTACTGCTATCTATTTCTCCTTTATTTTCTTTATATATTTAGGTTCTTTGATATTGGGTGCATATATATTTACAATTGTTATATCTTCTTGATGAATTGACTTCTTTGTCATTATGTAACGGCCTACTTTGTCTCTTTGGAAATTTTTTTTACTTAAAGACTATTTTGTCTGATATAAGTAGAGCCATCTCAGCTCTCTTTTGGTTACCATTCACATGGAGTATCTTTTTACATCCCTTCACCTTAAGCCTATATGAGTCCTTAAAGATAAAGTGAATCTCTTGTGAGCAGCAAAAATGGTAAGATATTGACATTTTTGTCCATTCAGCTGCTTTGTATCTTTAATTTTTAAAATTTTTAATTATTATGGGCACATAATTGCTGTATATATTGAAAGAGTACATATGATGTTTTGATACAGGTATACAATGTGAATTAATCAAATCAAGGTAATCAGAGTATCCACCACCTCAGGAATTTATCATTTCTTTGTGTTAGGAACATACTAATTCCACTCTTTTAGTTATTTTAAAGTATACTCTAGCTTATTGTTGATTATAGTCACTTTGTTGTGCTATCAAATATTGTTCATTATATCTAAATATCTAACCATATTTTTGCACCCATTAACCATCTCCACTTTCTCTTCGCCTCCCCACTACCCTTCCCAGCCCCTGTTAGCAATCATTCTGCTCTCTGCCTCAAGGAGATAAATGGTTTTTAATATTGATCTCCATCCCACATATAAGTGAGAACATGTGAGATTTGTTTTTCTGTGCTCACCTTATTTCACTTAAAGTAATGCTCTCCAGTTCCACTCATATTGTTGCCAACGGCAAGATCTTATTCTTTTTATGGCTATAACATTCCATTGCATACATGTGCCACAATTTCTTTATCCATTCACCCATTCATGGACACTTAGGTGGATTTTAAATATGGCTGTTGTGAATAGCACTACAATAAACATTCCTATTGAGTTGTTGGAGCACTTTACATGTTCTAGTTATTAATCCCTTGTTAGATGAATAGTTTGCAAATATTTTCTCACATTCTAAAGGTTGTATCCAGCCTTTTGATTTTTTTTCTTTGCTGTGCATAAGCTTTTTAGCTCAATATTATCCCATTTGTTCAATTTTTCTTTGGATGAATGTGCTTTGGGAGTATTATTCAAGAAGTCCTTGTCCAGACCAGTGTCCTGAAGCATTTCCCCAATGTTTTCTCTCAGTAGTTTCATAGGTTCAGGTCTTAGATTTAAGTCTTTAATACATTTTGATTTGATTTTTGTAAATGGAAAGAGATAAGGTCTAGTTTCATTCTTCTACATATGGATATCCAGTTTTCCCAGCACCATTTATCAAAGAGACCATCCTTTCCCCACTGTATGTTCTTGACATCTTTGTTGACGATAAGTTCACTATAGATGTGTAGCTTTATTTCTAGGTTCTCTATCTGTTTTATTAGTCTATATGTCTATATTTATGCCAGTACCATGCTGTTTGGTTACTGCAGTTCCGTAGTGTAATTTGAAGTCAGGTAATGAAAATCCCCCAGTTTTGTTCTTTTTGCTCAGAATGGCTTTGACTATTCTGGGTCTTTCGTGGTTCCATATAAATTTTAGTATTTTTTCTATTTCTGTGCAGAATGTCATTGGCATTTTGATGGGGATTGCATCAAATCTGTAGATTTCTTTGGGTAGTATGGACATTTTAATAATATTGATTTTTCTAGCACATAGATATGGAATATCTTTCCATCTTTTGTGTGTCATCTTCAATTTCTTTCCTTAATGTTTTACAATTTTAATTATAAAGATATTTGACTTCTTTGTTTATTTCTAAGTATTTTATTTTATTTGTAGCTGTTGTAAATAGGAATAGTTTCTTCATTTCTTTTTCAAAATATTTACTGTCAGCATATAGAAATGCTGCTGATGTTTGCATGTTGATTTTGTATGTTGCAACTTTGTTGATTTTGTTTATCAGTTCTTATACTTTTTGGTGGAGTCTTTAGATTTCTCCCTATATAAGACCATATTGTCGGCAAACAAGGATAATTCTACTTTTTCGTTTCCAGTCTGGATGTCTTTTGTTTCTTTCTCTTTCTGATGGCTCTAGCTAGAACTTTCAGTACTATGTTGAATAATGGTGGTGAAAGTGGGCATCCTCATCTTGTTCTAGATCTTAGATATTTAATTTTTGGAAGATTTGGAGAAGGATTGTTGTTCTTTCCGAAGGGTTTGTTAAAATTCTGCAGGGAAGCCATCACATTCTGGGCTTTTTAAATTTTTTCTTTTTTTTTTATGGAAGACTTTTTGTTACTAATTCAATCTTTTTACTCATTGGTGTGCTCAGATTTTTTATTTATTCAAATTCAATTTTTTCATGTTACTTCATATTCCTTATTGGTAGTTTGTATGTGTCTAGAAATGTATCCATTTCATCTAGCTTATCCAGTTTGTTGGTGTATAATGGTTCATAGTAATATATTATGTCCTTTAAAACAAATCTTATGTCCTTTCTATTTGTTTTGGTATCAGTTGCAATATTTCCTCTTTCATTTCTGATTTTTTTCTTAATCCTGCTAAAGGTTTATCAATTTTATCTTTTCAAAAAAAGCCAGTCTTAGTTTTGTTGATCTTTTCTATTTTTTTAGAATCTATATTTCATCTCTCATCTTTATTATTTTTATCCTTTGCACTTTAGGTTTAGTTTAGTTTGTTTTTGTTTTTTAAACTTTTGAGGTATAACATTATGTTGTTGAGATCTTTTTTCTTTTTCAATGTAGGTGTTTATTAACATAAATTTTTTTTCTTAGAACTGCTTTTGTTGCATCCTGTAAGTTTTGGTATGCTGTGTTTCCATAATTGTTTATCTCAGGATATTTAAAAATTTCCCTTCCAATTTCTTCATTGACTCATTGGTTGTTCAGGGGCATATTGTTTGATTTCCTTGAATTTGTGAATTTTGTGAAATTACTCTTGTTATTGATTTCTAATTTCATACCATTGTGGCCAGAAAAGGTATTTGATATGATTTTGATCTTCTTAAATATGCTACAGCTTGTTTAGCCTAATATGTGATCTATTCTAGAGAACGTTTCAACTGTGTTTGAGAAGAACGCATACTGTGTTGCTGTTAGATGGAATGTTCTGAATATATCTGTTAGGTCCATTTAGTCTAAAGTGTTTTTCAGTCCAATAGTTTCCTTATTAATGTTCTGTTTAGATGATTTGTGCATTGCTGAAAGTCAGATAGTGAAGTCCCCTGCTATCATATCACAATCTGCCTCTCTGTTAAGATCCTTTAGTATTTGTTTTATATATTTAGGTGCTCTGATGTCAGCTGCATATATACATACAGTTGTTATATCCTCTTGATAATTGACCCTTATCATTATATAATGTTCTTCTTTCTCTTTAACAACTTTGACATAAAGTCTATTTGTACACCCCTGCTCTCTTTTGGTTTCCTTTTGTGCGGAATATTTTTTTTTCATCCCTTAATTTTCAATATATTTCTGTCCTTAAAAGTAAAGTGAGTCTCTCATAGGTGGCATATAATTAGGTCTTGTTTTTTGTTTACTCAATTACTATGTCTTTTTATTAGAGATTTTTGTCTGCTTACATTCAAGGTAATTATTGATACATAAGGGCTTACTATTGCCATTTTGTTAATTGTTTTATATTGTTTTATTGATTCTTTATGTCTTTCTTCCTCTCTTACTGTCTTCTTTCTGGTATGATGGTTTTCTGTAGTGTTATGCTTTGAATTCTTTCTATTTTTGTTTTGTGCTTTTACTAAAGATTTTTGCTTTGTGGTTACTATGAGGCTTACATAGAACATAATATATTTATAAATGCCTATTTCAAGGTGATAACAACTAAAACTTTGATTGCATACAACAGCTCTACACTTTTACTGTCCACACCACACATATTTTATGTTTTTGATGTCAGGATTTGTATCATTTTTTAGTATGTATCTCTTGACTATTGTAGCTGTGTTGTTATTAACAGTTTTTTCCTTTAACCCTCATACTAGAGATAAAAATTGCTTACACACCATCATTAAAGTCTTAGAGTATTTTGAACATGGCTTTATTTTACTTATACTTCAGTTTTGTGATTTTAAAAATGTTTTTTGTATTAATCAGTAGTCTTTTGTTTTGGCTTAAAGAACTCTAGTAATCCCTGTCTAGTGGTGAGGAATTACCTTAGCTTTTCTTTGTCTGCATAAGTTTTTATTTCTCCCTGCTTTCTAAAAGACAAATTTGCTGGGTGAAATATTCTTGGTTGGCAGATTTTATTTTTTCTTCACCATTTTGAGTACATCATCCCACTCTCCTGTGATCTGCAGGGTTTCTGATGAAAAATCTGCTGATAGTCATATTGACATTTCTTTCTATATGATGTATTTTTTTCTTATCTCTCTTACTGCTCTAAAAATCTTTTTCTTTGTCTTTGATTTTTGATAGTTTGGTTAATATGTGTCTTGGTGAGCTTCTTTTTGGACTGAATTTCATTGGAGGCCACTGTGCCTCCTGTCTTTGTATGTTGGCCTCTCTCTTGTTTTGGGGTGTTTTGAGCCATTATTTTAAATATGTGCCAGGTATTCTATAAATATATTCTCCATTCATTCATTCATTGATTCTAATGTATATGTATCTATATCTATATGCGTATATATGTATTTTTTTCTTTTCCCTTTTTTTAAAACTTACTATGTGCTGAGCTCAATGCTAGGAATAAAAAAGGAAATAAGATAGACAAGGTAGGGCTCATGCCCTTATAACAATGCTTTATATTAAATAAGAATTTTATGAAATTTTTAGCAAAGTTCTTGGTACATGGAGGGTTTAGTTTTCTGTTATTTTGTACACTGATAGACTAAAGCGGATCGATGTCAGTTTTTCTATAGCTAGGAGAGTAAGGAGATCCAGGGAAACCTGTGGGGCATTGCTCCCTCTCTGATGAGAATGCTGCCAGGAAAGAGACAATCTTTCGTATGAAAGCTGGAGGCTGGGAAATCCAATATCCAGGTGCTAGCATTTGGTGAGGACCTTGTTGTTGCATCATAACATGACAAAAGACACCACATGGCAGAATGGCAAAGAGAGGGCAAAAGAGAGACAAAAGGGGACTGAATTCATCCTTCTATAATGAACCAACTCCCATGATGAAAAATCCAGTCCCAAGATAATGGCATTAATCCACTCATGAGGGCAGAACCCTTATGGCCTAATCACCTCTTAAAGGTCTCACCTCTTAATACGGTTACAATGGCAATTAAATTTGAAATGAGTTTGGGAGGGAACAAACATTTAAACCATAGTAGCCATCTTGTTGATGTCACCTAGCCTCTTTTCCTTTTATCTTCAATTGCTTATGACGTTAACGTTAGATTATGCCAGCAGTATCATATTACAGAATATCCCCAGATTCACTGCTACTGCCTTATAAAAATATTGCTACTAGTCCCACGTTATTTGCATTAAGGTGGTAGAGATCCCTAAAAATGTGCCAAGAATGTTGATGCCTGGTGTCCAGAACACTGGAGATATTGTGACTGTCAGCGTTGCTGTTGCTGTCTGTTATTGCCAGTGCATGCCTAGTGATTGTTGTATAAGAAAAGTTTCCCAAGTTATTATTTCTCTTCAAGATGTTTCCTGTTCATTTATTTAATTAGACTTTTGACAGACTTATGGCGATCTGTCTTTCAGACAAGCACAGATACATTCCTAGAGCAAACAAAACTTAAGGTTAAGGTTGGAGTTCTGCTAGATTCTGTTTTCAGCAAAAAGTTTGAAATTTCTCTAAGTGCCATGTCTGAGAATTCCAACTTGGAATGATAGGGATGTGAAAATTTTTTTTACCTGGGCCATCCCAAATATTTCTCCCAGTGACAGATTCTTAGACAAAGAGGCTGTGGATGCGACATCTTCTCCTGGTATACCAGTGTTGTTGAAGAAAATCAATGCCCTGGCATTATTTCGTACACCTCATACAATTGGCAATGACAGGTTATTTCTGGAGGTGAGAGTTTTCACTTACATCACCTATTCCTCTCATATTTGACAGTGAGACCTCTACTCACCTCTGGGAACTTCCCTGGAGGAGCAGCATGTGTGTTAGACATTATACATGTCTTATATCCTATGTTTATGGGATGCCTTAGCTCCTTAAGTGAGGTTATGAATCATTTTTTTCCCAATCCTCTTATGCACCATCAATGCTAGAGTTTCCTGAGAGATCAGATATGTTGCTCTCCACAACCAAAATGATTGAACTCTTCTCCTCACCTTTATACTCAACAACTTGTCCAGGTATGAGGAGATTATGGTGATAATACTAGTCACTAGTGATTATTTTGGTTGATTTACTCTGTCATATGTTACGCTTAGTACTTGGACAGAGCCCCAGATGATCTTCCTCTAGCTGGAGAATAGCTAGCTGTCTATTACTGACACTAACAATCATTCCGCCATCCCCCGTAAGGCATCACAGCCAGCACTGTTCTTGTGGATCTGTGCCACCACTTCTCCCACCTGTGCTGCTGTCCACATTGCTGCACTATAGCCAGAGGGTGTATACCTGGCACCTGCATGTCCTATGAATAAGAAGAGAAAGATACATCACTCCCCTATATATCCTTAGGGGCTCAACCAGAGGAATACTTAAATAATGGATACAGTGGTTGTTAGCCTTGAGCCAAAGTTATGTCTCCACTTCCTATATTTCCAGGGTTGGCTCTTTTTTTAGTAGGTTCCCCAATTTTTCAGGCATGTAGACCCCTGAGTAGTCTGTTTCACTAATTTTATGGATATCTTTAATCATCCCAAGGCTACAAAATTTAAGATGAATTTAAATTCCTAATATAACACTATTTCAAATATATGTATTTTCAAATATATGCATTTCTTTCATTACATTTCCAATATTATTTCTCAAGGTCAGAGACTAATTCCTAGAGTGTGGTGATGAAATTCCAGGCTAAGTTCAAATCCCAACTCATCTGCTTACTAATTATATGGGCCTTGGCAAGTTACTTATCATTGTCTCTTATTCTAAGTTGACTCATCTTTAAAATAAAAATAAGAACAGTATATGATTTGTAGGGTGATAGTGGGACTGAATAAGCTAATGCCTATGAAGCACTAAGAACAGAAGCCAGCATATAAAGTGTGTTTCAAAAATGTTAGCTGCCATTATTGCTATTACTTTTGCCTGGATTACAGCAGATTTGTCTTAACGGGTTTCCTTATCTTTATTTGGAACTTTTCCAGTCCATTCTCCACATTGCTGTCAGAATAATCTTTCTAAAAGTTAACTGTGACTGTGTCACTGCTCTGCTTAAAACCTTCAACTGATCTCCATAGTTTTGATTGCAATGTTTAGACTCTTTACCTGGCATATAGGCCCGTTGTAATCTCTTGCTGTCTCTGTAGTCTTGTTTCCTGTCAGTTTTTCCCAAACTTCCATTACTCTTAGCATAAACAAATCCTTAAAGTTCTCTGAAAGCAGCAGACTCTTTCATCTACTCTGGCTCAGATATTGTGCATATTAATTCCTATTCATAGAACACCTTTGTCCCGATTTTCCTCTGTTTAATTTCTGCTCATTCTTCAAAATCCAGTGAAAGTATCACAGCCCCCTCCCCTACCCCCAGCAAATCCCCCAGTTCTCCAAGTTTAATTGAGAAGACCTCTTTCTCTATCTTGCTAGGTCTTTGTGCAAAGGTCCGTCCTAGTACTTGTCATAATGGTGCAGTTCAATGATTTTATCTCATTCTCTTACATAAGCTTCTTAGGGTCATAGCTTCTCTCTCTTTTTTGTCCCTATGACAAATAAATGACTCTGATTGCCTAATACATTTATTTATATAAAATGATAGCCACATTACATAAAATAGTGGTAGTAAAAAATGACTAAAAGTCTGACCTGAATTTCTATGAAAAGAGACTTTAAATTCATATTTATGTGAAGGATATTTAGATAATCCAATATTGTTTTTATTCCAACAAAATTTTCTCACAATGCGTAGTTTATTACTAAGAATGCAAACAAGTGCTAGAGACTGTATTATTCAGTAGGTAAAATTCTTTATCTCTATTAAGTAAATGTGGTTTTAAAGCCTTTATTAGATACAGAATTTCCCATGGCCATATTTGACCTAATAACCACATTATTTTAAAAAGCTTAAAAACCCTCCAATAATAATAAAAAAAGATTTCTACATGGAAGTATTATCCAAAGGACTTAAATAATTTTATGCCTTTACCATAAATATAATACAGTATTTCACAATCTCTGCTGCTGAAATTTAATTATTGAGTTTTTAATAAAGCACGCCATCAGTAAATTGAAAAAATGGTTTAAGGCAAAAAAATTTTGAAAGAATAGCATAAACATTTGAAACCATAAAATTGTAAACATTCAAAACTTATAAATAGGGTTTTACAGAAAGTCAATTTGGCTTCTTACATTTGCTTTTAGAATAGGGATATTTGTTGCTAGTCTTAATAATCATAAAAATATTTAAAATTACTTCTACTTTAAATTAGAGTTATTTATGCTAATATTATCACATTAAATTAAAAATAAAGCATGATGAATTCTGAAGGCAATATACAGACAATTTCCAATTTACAGATAAGAAATTCTCCTAAAGTTCCTTTGTGCATTCATTGAATGGGACTTTGGGAACTCAGTGATTAAAGTGGTTGTTGGGTTCCTGGACCAGCAAATAGAAGTTACTTCCGTAGGGAGCAGAATACTAAATATTGCAACGCTTAATTAGCACTACCTCACTGGGAATGTGCTTTAAGCATTTTGGCTGGGGTTTTAGGAACACAGCATTTTAGGAACACATAGCAACGGGAGTGAGAATTACCAATTCTAAATCATAGGCTTCTCATAGCTACAGTAACCATATGTCTTGGATTTTCTCAGTTGGTTCTGATGGCATGTGATGTTGAGGAGCAGCTACTCTAGCATAAGCTCTGTAAGGTAGTGACTAGGTTTGTTCAACATCCCAACATGGTGCTCAAGCAAAGAATAAGAGAGACATTATCCCTGCCCTCATAGAACTTTCTGTATAATGAGGAAGACACGCAATTAAAATATATATGATAATAAAAATTACTATCATTAAATCAAATGTTATAAAGGGAAAGGACTGGATACAAGTAGCTAAGGAGGAACTTAATATTGTTATGGTTTGGATTGGTCAGGAGAGGTGTCTGTGAAAAAGTGGAACCAACGGGAAGAGTAGGAAGGAGTTATCTAGCCTATTAAAAGGAGGGGGGTGCATAGCATCATTGAAGACACTGAATTAGAAAGTTCAGTTTATCAGGTGAAAAGAGGAATAACCAAGGTTACTGGTCTACAGCACACATTGTTAATGTGACAGTGGGTGAGACTGGAAAGAAATCAGGAACCAGAGGGTACAGGGCCTTTCTTAGATATCTTATTAATGATCCTGGACTATATACTAAGGGCGATGGGGAGTCATTGGAAGGATTTAGCAGGGGAATGTTTAGATTGAATTTAGGTACCATGCCAGTAAATACTGAGCTGAATTGAATTGTCTGGATAAAAGCAGCATTGGAGTCTAAAGGCAATTGCTGTCAGTGTGGGAAGTGCTCATTGATTCCTTCAGTTCCCTGCATGCCACACAGCAGCAAGTTCTGGCAGTGGTGACTCCTTGCAGCTACTTTGATTGGCATCTCTCATATGACTGGCCATGGCCAGCTTCATTTGTATGTGACCATAGCCTTCTACTGGTCTAGTCCAACTATATATTTAAGTAGAGTGACCAACAATTCCAGTTTTCCCAGGACTAACGGATTTCCAGCGATGCAGGACTTTCAGGAATAAAATCAGGACAGTGGCATACAAACCAGGATGGCAAGCTACCTGCTTGATAAGCAAGAATAATTTTTCATAGAATTTTTAACAGTAGACATCCACCCTATTCTTATAAAGCTGTAATGGTAGTAGGAAACATTATTTCTCATAACAGATCATGCTACCATTGTATTTATTTAAAATTTTATTTTTGTTGCTTATAAAATTAATACAAAATGAGTGTAGACATTTTAGGAAGTAAAGAGAAGTAAGAATCATTTGACATCAACTCTATTTCATTTTTTTAATGATTGATCAGCTCTGACTTTTGGAATTAAAATTTTTTGGGGGTCAAAACATATTTCCTCATAGGTATAACATACCAGTTTTGGTATACCATACAGAACAGATGTCTCTAACATGCCTAAGAGAGCTTCTTGCTCCAAGTACTTGACTACAGGCAAAATGTTCTATAATGGATCTTTGATCCTTCGCAGAACATCCTCACCTAGGAGCTTCAACCACACATAAAATGGTATATATGATTCTTTTCTCTTATGATTGAATATGTGTCTGTATGGGTATGTATTATTGTCTACTTATATAAATATACATATTAAACTTTATTATTTTTAATGTCTGAGAATAGTAATATAGCATATAAGTAGACATGTTTTTATAGGAGTATTCATTGTTTTTTGAAATAATAAAAAATAGAATCTTTTAAATCTTAAATCTATCATCAATTTTATATCTTAGCATTTCTTTTAATTGCCAGTGTTGTAAATGTCTTAAGGATATTTTGAATGACTGAAAATCTGCAGTTTCTGCCCATGTGGCAGTCCATGGTAAGGCACCATATATACAACTTATAATTACTGCCCCTCTTAAGATGGCATACTCTAGTTTCTATATATCAAAGTAAACATATACTTCTTTTGTGCCTGATTCAAATGAAAACATTTATGATACCACATGTTCATTAAATTTCAGTTTTAAAATAGGTCTTTAAGGAATATCATCAGATATTGTGTGAAAAATGACCATACTGAAATTAACCACTGGAGTTATATGGATAGGATTCTTAGCATCATGGAAAATCAGAAATGAGATAGATAATCAACCTCTTGTTATGTGGAATCTGATTCTTTGTCTCTTGTTTTTCTTCCCCCTTCTCTTTTATTAGTATTTTGAACAAAGAAGAGTAAGAAACAAACAGTCCGGTCTTCTACTTTTTAGCAGATCGGTTAATACATTTTGAGTGGAGGAGGCTAGAATTGTTATTAAAACAGTCTAGATTATTCACACCATATCTATTCCCTTTTTGCATGAAAGATTGAAGGGTGGTGAAAGGTTTTAAAAAAACGGAGAGGGTTTTGTGTGCATCAGTCCCATCCCGGGCTAATAATGGCCCCAAATTTCAGATAGGTAATCTAAGACTTAATGAGCAGAATCATAACTTTGAGTCCCAGATGTTTATTTTACTTTTAGAAATTATTCAGTGTTGTTTTGCTTCTCCCTTAAATAACATTTTCATCACAGTTACTTAACTTTTGAGAATGTTTTGAGTTCTTTGGTAGGAAGGTCCTTTACATTATTACCTTTTGTTGTTCTGAAGAACTCATCAAGTTTTATGGAGATTTTCTCATGGAACTTAATTGAAATCATGATTGGTGGGGAAAAAAAGTAAAAGAAGTTATCTCATATCATCTGAGAATCTTAAAGATCTTTTAATTCAAAACAATTGATTTAAAGCTGAGGAAAATGAAGCTAAAGATGTAAGTGACTTGTTTGGAATTGTATGGCTGATAGTTATAAAACTGGAATTATGACATCGGTGATTCTCCTAACTGCAATCTTAGTGCTCTGCTCGTTGTATTACCCCACTGATTTCCTTGACTTTAAGCAAGGCTGATATTTGGGAATTTGACTTCATTTAGGCTAATGGTTTTTAGGGGTGGGAATGAGAGTGAGGATGGAGATGAAGGTTATTAGAATCACCCAGAGAATTTCTTCAACGTAAGTTTCAGTTGGCTGCATAGTCCAGACTCCCCAGCAGTAACACCTTTCTCCACCCATCACCAGATACCTGCAATTTTAATATACCCTCAGGGTGTAAAAAAAGGTGTAATTTTAAAAAGTTCCCTAGGCAATTCTGATGTGAACTTCCTGCCCAGCATTGAGAACATTGCTCTAGGCAAATATAATATTATGGTGGACTTGGAAAAAAAAAAGAATATAAAGCCTTGGTTTAAAAAGGAGTTTCAACTCATGGAAAGACTATGACTAGTCTAGGAGGTTTACAATTTTATATTCATACATTTTTTTCCTTTTGTCAGTTTTATCTATTGATATAAGAACACTGTTAGAATTGAAAAGTCAGAAAATCTTTAAATAATTAAATGTCAATATTTAAAAACAAATCACCTATTATCTTCTCAGGTCAATATGCTCTGCTAAACAGAAATTTCCATAATTCTAGGTCATAATTAATCCACTGAGAGGGCAGGGTTCTTTTAACTACTGGGTGCTTCTGCTACTTTTACCATTATGTTAGGGTTTTGAGAACACCTAATCCTACATTTTAGATTCCTTAGACTGGGGTTTCTCAGGGCACCCCGCCTCCCGTAACTTTTGACTAACATTTAATGAGGGACTCTGAGTCAAAACTGTATGTTAGCCTCACATAGCCCCAGCAGTTCAGGGGTCCTCAGCCTGTATGGGACATAATGTCTGCCCCTTCAGGGCATGACACTAGCCTCTGAAAGTACCTGTGGCCTCAAACAGTGACAGCCTCAGAGCTACTGCATCCACTTTAGAAATCTGAGGCCATTTCATCCTAACTCATTACCACCACACAAAGTTCAGGTTATCTGTTTGTCTCTCTCACACTCACTATTTCCTTTCCCACAATTCATTTGCCCATTCATCTCTTCCTTCCATTAGAAACAATCTGTACTCTATTCCCAGGCTATTGAGAGAATCCTTCTTCATCCTCCTCTTTGCCTCAAATGGAACTGGATGATACACCCTTTATGCCAATCTCACATCAAGGCTGGCTTGTGCAGTCTCTCTTAACCTGCATGCGTGGGTTTCAGAGGTAAGAGCAACATTCTCCTTGCTCCCTGATGGTTTCCTTCCTACATTCTACTGTAGAGCTCCTTCTATTAATACATTGCTATTTGTGCTATCAGAGCACCATCCTATACCTCAACTTGTAAAGATCACTTTCATACTTTCACGGGGAATATTGGCATGCACCTCATGGCCTGTCTCCCACTACCTTAATTCTTACCATTGAACACCTTTTATGAGGGTCAAGACTTACCAAATTCAATCGACACTTTTTCGTCTTCACTTATTTGACCTCCCTGAAGCATGTACCCTTACCCAAAGACTAGGACCCCTTCTTCTGTGGGCCTTACCCACTGAGTAAGGATAGGGTACTGATTGATTTCTGTAGGGCCCATTATGCCGCCTCTCAGCCATGAGAGGAAATATCTGTTAAAAAAAAGGTCTTTATTAAATTTTTTATGAGTTCAATCCATTGCATCCTTGTAAGTATCATGTGAAGTGTGCAGGGCAGGTAGTGTTATATAACCACATTTTAAAGGGGAAAAAATGAGGCACAAAGAGAATACATAGTTTGCCTTGAGTTGTACAAGTAGAAGATGGTAGGGCCAAGACTAGCACCTAGATCTCCTTCTAATGCTCCTTCCACTATGCCAAGATGTTTTGGTGAAAGAATAACAACAGTATAGATAATGCCCTAATAGATGGAATTTAAAGTCAAATTCTTATTTGTGGCTCAGTACCGTATGAGGGAGGCAACTATTAAAGTAGAAGTGCTGAGGTATATTTCCTAGATCTTGCATTCAGAATATTGTTTCAGAGCTTATTTAAATGAATTTAGATTGGGTGACATGACTGTCCATCTGCAATTTCTATGTGTTTTGATATAAAAGTACTACCCTGTGAAACTCGCAATTAAAAGAAAGCAGAATAATCATTTTTATGTAACCTCTGTAGCAGAAGAATCTTAATGGTGGGTAATAAAATGTTGAAATGAGATATATTTTAATTAGGTAATAATACCAAGCTTTGTTTATTAACTACTCTGAAGGTTCTAATGAGCTGTGAATTTCTGAGGGCTCTTTGGCAGGGAAATGAGAACATTTAACAATTTCTCAAACTAATCTCATTATGGAGAAGTCAGCTTTGCCCATGCTTGTTTAAATATGAAAGAGAAATGGAAAACTCCTCTGGCTCCTCATGCTACATAGTGAACAAAACTTCCTCTTTCTTTTTATATTCCTGAAAAATATTATTTGTATACCTAAAAATTAATAGGCCAAATTTTCTGTCCCAGGATGAACATAATCAACCTAATTAACTTTCAGCAGGGCAGGGTTTCAGAAACACTTTTGAGTTTGAGATCTTATCAATCTCTTTCTGTTCTTACATTACTCAAAAGAGTTGCACTGTAGCTGAGCTATATTCCCCTGCATCATTAGGGAGCTGTGATGGCAGCTCCATCACTCCTAGCTCAAGGAAGGAGAACTCTGGATGCTCAAGCAGGAGGGAAACAGCGCCCTAAAAGTTGCAGAGCTGCTTAAAGCAGACATATGATTTCAACCTGGGTGGGTCTGTATCAAAAGTCTATGGCCATTTAACTAAGAAATCAAAATTAATATCAGTTCATCCTGATTGCACTGTATTGCCATATTAGTACTAAAATTATTTATTCAAATGTAATTTCATTGGTATGCTCTTGGAATGTAATACAGTCTTTTGTAGGGAGGTCAATTTTCCAAAATTCTGAAAGGCAGATAAATAGCTGTTCACTCATGTGCACAGACGGAAGTAAAACTCAGCAGAAATCAAGCAGGTGGGAGAGGGGAGAAGGAGACAGGTAAATCACACCTATCGGGTACAATGTATACTATCTGGGTGATGGGCATTCTTGTAACTTGAACTCAAGCAGTACAAAAGCAATCCATGTAACCGAAACATTTGTATCCCCATAATATTCTGAAATTAAAAAAAGAAGAAGAATTTCACAATTATAAGGCCTATATAATAAATACCGTTTGTGATCTTCACGATTCAGATACTTTATCTGATCAAACTTTATTTTACATTTATATTTATCTATCCGAAATGTAAAAGATTCTTTAACTGCCTTGCCTTCAACATTTCATACATATATCATTTACTTTAAAGTAGTTTCAACTGATATAATTTGCAATGTTTTGCTAGTATTTTATCATTAGAAAATCACTGGAAGACAGATTTCTCATGGAATATTTCTCCAGAAATAGTTGCAAGGATGATACAGGAAAACATGTAACTAAATTTACTTATAAGCACACTTATAGCTAATCACTTGTGGGACAAGTTTAGACTATATTTTAATTTTTCCTCAAGCAGTGGTGGCAGTGTTATTGGCTACTTACCTGTTAGTACAGTTTTTGCTTATTGGAATGTATGGTTTAGATGATATTGAATGATATCACGTTTCTATTTTCTTTTCTATAGCTATCCAAAGTCTATTTGTACTGAGTAAGGATTTTAAGAAGTTGAGATAGAATAAGGAGATTTATAACTATATAAGCAAACATACGTTAATGATGTACCAGTTGATTATTAATCTCAAGGAGACTTTACTCTCGAAGATATAGCAACAAAATACTGTGTCTACAGTATGTGCCCCAGATTGTATGCACTGATAATAACATATTAACATCAGACCATTCTGGTTACTCTATATTACTCAATTGCTTCATCATTTTGGCTCCAGGAGAAATCCAACCTGTGTTAAGGTTAATTCTGTTAGTTTTCTTACAAAGTCATATAAATCACATAGCAGCATAATTTGGTAAATGGAAGTTCTGGGTTTCCTAGGCTAATATCTTATATTTAGAGCAACTAGCCAAGAGCATCCTGGAACTCTGAAAAATTCATTGAAGTATTATTAACTTTTAATATTGTGGTAAAAAATTAGCATAAATCAGCCTGTAAGACTTAAGCATAAATTTTAATTTTTTGCAAAGCCTAGAAAATAAACCATTCTAAATGGGCAGTGATAGTTTCCTTAAATGCATGTGAATTTTGCATTTGAATCCTATATAAAATTGAATTGTTCTAGTTCCCATTTAACAAATTTAAAATGACGGTTTTAAAAAATTGGATCGTATTCATCTGCCATAAACACTGCATGAGCATCACATTCTTCACTGATGATATTGTTTTATTATTGGCCACCAGAAATAGGCACAAAAAGCATTATAACTTAAATAGTTATCATTGGAAATTTGAGTTCCATATTTAATGACAAGTCAGAAAAGTTTGGTTTTGGCAGATCTTATCAAAGTTTGAATTTTAAATACAGATTAACCCTGTCCATTTAGATAAATTTGTTAAGTATTCAGTGCATTTTGCTGCTAACTCACCATGTAGAGACCATTGGAGGGCCATGCTGCTCAAAACCAGGTAATGCACAATATAGCGCTGAATTTCTCTTATGGTTGATATAGATGACTAACAGCAGCTTCTTTTTTGATCTTTGGGTTTATACTTAGAAGAAAATCTTTACCTACTTAAAATTTGCAATAAAAATATGATGCCAACTTAGGTACACTTTATCTTGATTCACCAGTTGACATTTTGCCATATTAGCTTCACATCTCTTCTCTAAAATTTTCCCCATTGTATCTCTCTCCTTCCTTCCTCCCTTCCTTCATTCCTATTTCTTTCTCTTCCTCTCATAATTTTCTTCTTTTTCTTTTCATCTTGTTTTTAGAACTGTTTGAAAATTAGTTTCAGAAGTCAGCAAACTCATTAACTAACATAATCCAACATGTATTTCACTCAAGACATTTCACTGAGGAATGGATCACTGAACAAACAGTTCAATGATCACCTTAAGGAAATTTAGAAATTTTTCCTGATTTTTCCATTAATGTGGCTCCCTCCTCTCATACATGCTATTTATCCATGTCTCTCTAGTCTCCTTCAATCTAGAACAGTTCACCAGCCTTTTTGTGTCTTTCATGGCATCGACATTTTAAAAGAGTCCAGGCCAATTGTTTTGCAGAATATCCCTCAATTTGGAGTTTTCTGATTATTTCCGTATATACTCCTAACATGTAAAAAGGTAATATCTCTACTATGATTTATGGTATGTAATTTCTACATTCTTCCCAAAACACTTAAGGTATTGAAAATATGCGGATTTTTAGAAATATAAGTATTAGATGATATGTCAACTCTCTGTTTTTGTCATTGAGTTTGAGGAAATTTCTAGATTTTAAATTTCTTCCAAAAATATTTAGTTTACTTTCTATCATCACTTTTGGATGAGAGATGGTCCCAAGTATTGATAACATCTGATTCTCTTGGCCACAAGTACTTAGATACAGAAATAAAAAATCAGGACACTGGCCATTTCTTGTTTAAATATAAAATGTACATCAATTCACAAACGGAAATTTATTATATCACTAAAAGAGTATTTATAGACATTTATTAAGTGCCAGATAGATGAGCCAGAAGAAGTAATAGAAATAATTTTTCCTAGTAGTTTATACAGGAACACAAAAATTACTCAAATATTGATTCTAAGTACTTAGATGTGAGAACAAAGTGCTAAAAAAACAAGAATGATAACTCCTCTGCCTGGGGAGGAGTGGGGTTGGTGTGGGGCTAGAGCATCAAGACAAAGTATGCAATTGAGATGGCACTTGAGGTATGAGAGTAGTTCAGTGTGGTGGTACCATGCTCAAGTTTGAATTCCTCAGGCTTGGGTTGAACTCAATGTTTGATATTTGGTAAAATACAATCACTTTATGACCCCTAGTTTACTTTTCTATAAATTGAGGATACAAACACCTATCCTATAATGTTGTGAGGATTGAATAATATAATGAACATGTGTAATCCAAAGCAAGTGTTTGATAGGATTACTGCTTAAATATGTGTGATAGTTCCCTTCATAGAGAAGTAGACACAAAAGAACACAAAAATGTGGCATGAACAGTGTGCTGGAGGAAAGGCTGTTTTCCACTTGGTCAGCAAGCCTGTCAGAAATCAACATTGCAAAATTTGGCCTCAGATTTTGTAGAACTATTAACATGTTCTCTAACTGAAGAGGAGAAAATGTAATCTGTTAAATTATTGTAGATTTTTGGAAAGGTGGAGTTTCAGGATAAGATCTATGTTTTAGTAAAATCGATCTGGGACAATGTGATGTATTCACTGGATCTTAATCTAAGAGGCCATAGATAACTTGAATGCTCCATATGTGTGTATAAAATATAGGGAGTTACAGACTTTTGAGTCATCTATTCACTACCTTGGGGTAGAAATGATTCACTGGGCTTCAGGAAGAAAATATCAGAACTTCTATTTATTTTTACTTCACCTTTTCAGTTTTTGATTATTTAAAAATATACTTTAGGCTTTAGTAAAATAAATAGGCACATCATTTATGAATAAATCGATAAATGCATATATGTTGTGAGTATATACTCAAGATTTTTTTTACTGAGGAGTGATCCAAAATGTTTTGTGACCTCCATTACAGTGGGTCTTGGGCCACAGTTTGAGTACTTCTGACCTAGAAGTAGGAAAACAAATTAGTATAGTGTTTCTGTGGTACTGATACATTTCAATGAGGAATTGACCTTGGTTACTAACACTAGAATAGAGAAAGGGGCTAGATTTAAGAGATGGTAAAAATGAATTCATAATCAGAGGCTTGCAAGCTATTGTATCATTGTGTATATTTTTATTGTTTAAGGATTCGAAGGAGAGTAGTCAGAGATCAGCTGAGAAATGGCTGAAAATACATTCTGTACCTGTCATAGGCAATCCTAGGGAAGGTGGATTTATTTTAAAGACAAACTTAAGTTCTCTGATGCAAGATTGCCTTATTGTATGATGGAATTCAGTTGATAAATAAGGAGTTAAAGATGGACAATCACGTATATTCAATTTTCAGCTTAGATGTGGTTTTGTGAGAAAGAGTTGATTGGAATAGAATTTGCTACCTCATTACGTGAATTTAGTGTTGATAACTTAATTAACATGATTAAAGTATCAATTAGCTGTATGACTGAAGAGAAGACAAAGTTACATGGTTTACTGATACAGAGTCAATAGGCTAAGGTTAATTTTGGGGAATGCTCTTACATACCGTATCTGAAGGGACCAAAGCTTGCTGAATCACAAACTTCTAGCTGAGCAAGAAAATAAACTATTTCATGAAAACAATCAAATATGAATACAAGGTACTATTTATTTGTTGTATTAAATGACAGTAATATGTTATCTTCAATCTTGTCAGTACAGAGGTGTTCCTCTTTGATTTTGTAATAATCCTCTGTCAAACTTGGAGGGTTGACTGTTTCCTCTTACAAAGTGGATGAAGCATGAATAATTCTAAATCATGGTTGTATTTATTTGTTTTTTTATTCTTTATACCAATGTAATCAGAACAAAACAAGGCTTAGGAGGTTATACTCTACATAACAGAACAACATTTTCTAGAAAATTTCTACTCATTCACTCATTTATTCATTCAATCTTTCAATTGGTCATTTAGTCATAAAATAATTATCTACTGTGGACTAAGAATTGTCATAGAACTGTGAATAGAGTGAACAAAACAGAAAAGGATCCTGACTTTCTGGAAATTAAATCCTAATGGGAGAGACAGACAATAAGTAAGTAAATAGGTAAGTAAGATTAATTACAGATTATAATAGCAAATGCTGTGAGTTTTATAAACAATTGATATGATTGAGAGTACCTGGAAGGAGGTGTGGTGTGTGTGCTTACCTTAGACAGAGTGGACAGGGAAGGCCTCTGAATGCGGGTGATATTTGAGATTTGAAAGATGAGAAGGGGTCATCTCTCTCTCCTCAAATTTCTGCTCTTCATGGAACCTGTAAAAACTTATCCTATCATGATTTTCCTTCTGTCTCCCAAGCAAATATAAATAAAACCAAAATAAAAAATACACCTCCCTCAATCAACCCATGATGAATCTCCTCAACATGTAATTAGCTCCTCCAGAAATCTTCTCTAGTTAGTCCTGTCTGCCTCTTTCCAGATGTATTCTCCTGGTACTGCCGTATCCTTTCCTGCTACCTCCCTGTCTTTATCTTTCCCACAGTTCAGCCTATCTTGACAAAGGGCCCATTGCCGAATAGCTCAGTAAGAAACTAAAGAGATTCCCTAAGGGGTTAGGGTGAAGGAAAGGATGTAAGACTTACATTTTAATGAAGTTTTTGACTGTGTTATAATTTACCCTTTATCAAAAAGAACTAATAATATATACTTTGACACCCAGCATCCCTTTCGATTTAAATCTCAATCTTTTGATGTTCTACTCTGCCTACTGGGTTGAATATCATGCCTTTGAGTTGCTCTTGCTCTTGTTCTTTCTGATCCAAGCTGATTGTGCTCACCAAAGTATTTTCTATGCAATCAGAAAGGAGAAATGGCATTTTCACAGGCTACTTTTCTTCTGAAGTATAGTCTTCCAACAAATGTTTGACTACCGTAACTAAAATAAACAGAGTTTTGTTACTCCCCAAAGTCCTTGGATGACTTAGGTCTGTTAGAGTATCTGTCCCCATATCTGGGTTCTGACGTATCCCAGGATATTAGTGCTAAGCGTACAGAGAGATGCAGTTGATGACCACCTCTTATGAATAGGAGATAAATTAGAAAACATAATCCGTAAATTGTCACCAGGCTTGCTCTGCATGTCTCCTTATAAAAAGTGGAGAATTGTTTCTATGCCCGTGAGGACCTATATATTTAAGGATTTTTGTCTTCGTATGTGCTTTCTTTCCTATATGAGCTTTCCTATCCCCGCATCACAATCCTGGCACCTCTAGTTTAAAGTCCACTAATTTGCCTTTGTCCCTGAGGACTGCAACAGTAACCTCCTTTTCCTCATGTTTACTTAGATTTATTAACATTGAAGACACAGGTGGCTTTTTGGGATTGTGTATGAAATTTAAGTTTGCTCAGCAACTTCTGGCTTTAAATTTCTCTTGCACTGACATGACTCAGCTATTTTTCCTCTCCCAACTATGTTCTAGCACAACTATGTAATCTACTATCAAAGACCCTTGAATCTCAACTCTATGCAGAAAACGTCTCCCCTCCTTCTGACACGTTTACAAATTTATCCGGTCAACTCCCTGTCTTGCTCTGCATTCTTTTTAGGGCTACCAGGCATTTGATCATGGAAATAAAAGTCTGCAGCCTCAAATCCTCAAATTGTTCTTAGTGCAAGATATGTAGTATCCTTCTTAACCTCCGTTAATTCTCAGTCTCAAAAATTGCCACTGTTGCCATATTTCAGCAGCACGTTCTCCTTTTCCCAGTTCTGGAATTTAATTTATGAAAACTTCTCTAGTCTCTTAAGGGAAGGATTCTTTCAGCTCTCTGAGGTCTCCAAGCACCAGTGAATCAGATCTTAGCCCATGGGTCCAAGAAAGGGCCCTGAAACTATTCAATTGTGCCTGCCACAGACCTCTTCTCTTCTAAGAAAGACGCAGGTGTTTCAATAAATTATGTGTCTGTGGATGTGGCTTAAATACTAACTTCCATTCTGTAACCTCATGAGGGAATTTCATAGATTTTCACAGTCTGGCAATCTCACATAGTTCTAAAGCTGTCTATGCCATTTGATATATCCAGTTACAGATCAGGTATTCTTCTAGTCTCAGAGTAATTCTTATAATTTGCCTCTTACCTTGCTGTGGTACTATAAGGACAATCCAATTATGGCTTGTACCTGCTCTGGCATGTCTGTTAAATTCAGCAACCTGACTGTTACAATGAAAGGGGCAGTCTTGGCTCATCAGAGGTGCAGCTAGAAAATCACCTATATCTAAAATTCTATAAATCCCTGAAATGTTACTCTAATAAAATTAAGTCTTTTTTTCTCCTTGACTTTAAAAACAGTCACAGCATGTTGTAACATTAAAAAAAAAAAGATGTCTATGCTAAAGACATTGAAGAGAAATGCTATATTTTGGAGGGATTCAGAAGGTTTGGAGTAGGGTATTATATTGTACATTACATAGCGTAACTAAATACTTCTTCCTTTAAGTACCATTTTTTTTATTTAAGCTGCCTAAATCTCAACTTTTCTCTTTGCTTATCTTTTCCTTCCAAATAAAAATCCCAAACACGCTGGTCCTTTCCCTCACAATTCCTTCCATACTGTAGCTCAGCTCCTCCAATACTGATTATTTTTACCTACTCATCTCCTTCAGCTACCACTAAGCATCATTTTTCCGTATCTCCATGCATTTTCTTACCTCAACCAATTTAACCACTTTCTGATTTTTCTAATCTCTTTTCCAAGCCTGTTATACCTCACTTAGCACAATAATGGTCTCCTGGCTCAAGTGTGCCCAAAGGATCAAAGAAAGTAATACCTTAGGCTGTGGATCCTTACAATTTGATCATTTTTGACTTTATCACATTAATACAAATTTCCAAAATAACTTCCAAACATTTAAAAAATGATATCAAGATAGACTCAAGTCACTAATGAAAACTCACGGCACTCAGCCCTTAATAGAGTTTCTAATTTCCTTCTTAACATATGTAAAGCAGATCAAATTAAACACTCTTGACATTTAAACTCTTAAAACAAAACAAGAAGCCAATTTACACTTCACTCAGAATAAGGAAAAAAAGAAAACCCAAATGTAGTCTGCCTCCCTCCCTTTAACCCCTGCAGCGGGGGTCTTATGGATTGGGTACTTCACAAAAAAAGATCAAAGCAGGCTTGTGAGTTCATGGGTGTAATAGATGGTAGAGGCCAGGCAGTGAGGTTGTGTCATTCTGGTCTTAGATACAGGCTTGAGGCTGTGCTGGGCTGATTGGTAATTATCTTATAAAAGAGCAGGGTCAAATCTCAGCAACAGTCTCCAATATAAACAGAAGTCTCTGTCTGTATTGTTTCCAATTGCTTCACAGAGAGTGAGGCCTTATGATCTAATGTTCATTTTCAGAATGTCAGAGATTAGAGGAGTGTCATACCAGCCAATATGTAAGTACTTTGTTAACTAAAGAAATAACAAGGTTGATAATTTGGAAAGGAGAGCTTTATTTTTCATAAAAGTTTGCATTTGGTAGTTGGCTATTCCAACAGACTGGAAAGCCTATCCCCAGCCAGATGCCAGGAACACCTGCTCCGAGGCAAGGACAATAGAACCGAATTTATGCTGAGCAGGATGGCCAAATATACATATTTAACAAGCTATAGGAGGAGTCATGAATATTTATGAATGGACAAACATGAGCCTGAGCAGTTGAGCTCAATGCCCTTTTACGGGGTCCATGTTCAGAAATGGCTGCCCCCTTCTGTCAAAAACATAAAGCAAGGATATGAAAACCCTCTCTGTGCATGCTCCGTAGACTGGTTAAAACCACTTCATAGTCAGTGGTCTCTTATCAGGAAAGAATACTTGTCTGGAGCAGTACATTGATTTCAGTTTAGCCCTTAGGAAAAAAGCCTGATGCCATTAGCAAGGGAGAAGGTATAATAAGGCATATCTGACCTCCCATCCCATCATGGCTGGGAACTCAGTATTAAGGTTTCTCTGGAGTCCTCTTTGCTGACAGGGTATCCATTTAGTCAGTGGGGGGCTTAGGATTTTATTTAAGTTCACAATTTTGACAAGTTGAGAATATTTTCCTAATCAAGTTTATCTCATTAATATTTCTATTACACCTAGACTGATATAAGGCATCTTATTCTACTCCCCCATTTTGTTTAGTTAGTGCAGGACCATTGGGCACATACTGACACAAGGTAACCAAGGACATGTGTTTTCAGTGGTTGGTTGTTTCAGCTACATTGTCATTCTCATAATTTCATATTT
>RJWJ010009615.1:0-49436 GCA_004363605.1 Indri indri | reverse complement strand
TGAAATTACTAGGTCAAATGGCAAGATATCTTAAAGTCTTTGAATTTATAATCTCAAATTAACTACTGGAATGGCAGTACCAATTTAAATTCCTCCCACTCTCCAACATTTTACCAATTTGATGAGAGGAAAATAGTATCTAGTTTTAGTTTTCCTTTCCCTATAAGAGAACAAGACATTTTCTATATGATTTATTCTCTATTTACATTTATTCTTTTAAGATTACCTGTTCATTTGCTAATTTTTCTACTGAGTTGTAGTTATTTTTTGATGAGGAAAATATAATAAGGGATATGTGAAGCATTAAAGGTTTGTTTGTTGCAAATGACAAATGCTTCAAAGTAAGCTTTAGATTATATAGATAATACCATTGAATACTAGCACCTTATAAAATTGCCCACTGAAACACTAAAAAAGTACAAAAGTTCACAACATATTGTAAGGAAAATTCATCAAGAATCTGCTCTGTTATCTTGGAGGTACCAGACATACCATATGCTGTGTCTAGGAGTTGCTATGGCAACTACTTTTAAAATTTAAGAACAGGGTAAATTGTTGCTTAAAATCTCCATAACTTAGTGAGTCAGTTAAGATCTTGTCAGAGCACTACATTCCTTTTACTACCTGGTAATGCTTTATTTGTTGTAGTTCTATGGCATGTGATGTCTGTGGGTCAGAGAAGAATGTGTTTCTTTCCGGTTATTTAAGATCCTGGAGTGGAAGCTGTTCATTTGGTATTTTTGATGAATAGTCAATGAATCATTGTAAGGGAGATCCAAGAAATAGCCTCTCTGAATATAGGCAGATTTGAGCATGTAAGCGTAAAGTTGAGAGAAATTTTTGGAGCCCTGACCTCAAATAAGGAAACTCCAGTAGAGGGACATAGCCGCAGCATTTGGGAGTTAGCAGGGCTGGAATTAGAACCTATGTTTTTTATCTCCCTTTGTATCGCCACACTATAGTATATTTACAGTTTAGTCACTTTTTAAAGAATTAAATTATATTTTTATCAAGGTAATACATTAACCAATCCATCAATGCCCTTAAAGTGAATTCAAAGTTTTATAATAAAATGATCAGTTTGAGACCCTTCCCCACCTCCTGCCAACCTTAATTTATCAAATTTTGACACTATGTACTGATTTATTAATATTATAATGGTAATGGAGGCCTAAGCTATTTTACTTTTGCCTCTGCCCCCTTTTTTCTCCCTCATGTTCTCAAAATAGATATATAATACTCTTTAATTAATTCAATAATCAAATTAATGAAATCATGACTTTGTAAAATATTGACTACAGAAACAATTCGATTCCTTTCTCATGCAGCTTTTTCTTTTCCCTGAAGTTAATAATTGTCTCTTTTTAAATTTTCTAATTTCTATGTATTCATCACTATTTTTTTTGGTCATATACTATCAATTTTTTTTTAGTAGTCAAACACAATTCTAAACGCTATGACATTTTAAGCTCCCCCCCACCTCCAGACATTCCTCCTGAAGCCATTCTTCTTTCTCTTGCTTCCAGCTGGACTAGCTGCCTTCTAGGCTGCTGCATAGCTCTAAGTCTCCATTTCCCTTCACTGTTCTCAAGTGTTGAAGTTCCTGCTCTTTGAAATCCATGTCTTGCTCTTTCTCCCTCATGTTGCTAAATAGTAAGGTCATTAAATATGAAATGTCTGATTTCCAATCAAAAGCATAGTTTATTATATCTCAAACAAGGAGCAATACTACTAATGAAAGTGTGCGCCTAAACTATCAACAGAGTTTTGTCTTCTTAACAGTAGCTTGTTTATGCCAGCAGCGAAGAAGCCTGGAGAGTGAGTGGTGATGAAATCGTGAAAGGCTTTTTCCACAGCTTGTTGAGAATTGAATATTTTCCTTGCAAGAAGTGGCCCAGAGCCTGGAAGAAGTGGTAGTCAGTTGGTGCAAGGTCTGGTGAATATGGTGGATGATAGAGAGTTTCCCAGTCCTGTAGTTTGAGCGGTGTTGTTTGTGCGACATGTGGTCAAGTGTTGTCTTGCAAGAGGATTGGTCTACCTCTATTGACCAATCTTGGCTGCTTAATCGCAAGCATCATAATCATTTTGTCCAACTGGTTGCAGTAGACATCCTCTGTAATCGACTCACCAGGTTTCATGAAGCTATGGCAGATATTATCAGCACTGGACCACCAAACAGACACCATTAGCTTTTTTTTGATGAATATTTCGTTTTGGACTGTACTTCATCATTATCTAACCATTGCGCCAAATGCTTGAGATTGTCAAAAAAAATCCGTTTTTCATCACATGTAACAATATGGTGTAGAAATGGTTCACCTTTATGTAATGACAGCAAAGAAAGGCAAGTGTACAGACGATGTCTCTTCTGATGCTTGTTTAATTCATGCGGAACCCGTTTATCCAGCTTCTTTAACTTGGTGATTTGTTTCAAATGGTGCAATCTTGTTGGAATAGTAACGTCAAACATTGCTGTTAATTCACAAGTAGGTTGAAATGGATTCACTTTTAGCTCGTCATTATCCACCTTGGTCTCACATTGCCCACGTGGCTCATTTTCATGATTAGAATCGCCAGAATGGAACTTCTCAAACCATTGATGTACTGTGTGTTCATTAACCACATCCTTCCCAAACACTTTGTTGATATTTTGAGCTGTCTGTACAGCATTGGTTCCATGATGGAACTCATATTCGAAAATAACACGGATTTTTGACTTATCCATGGTTTCACAAAAATTGCTCTAAAAAATCTGAAAGGTAATCACAAGCCAAACCATGCATTTGAAAGACTGAGGCTTTACCTTCACAATAAAAATGAAACAAGGAGTGTCAAAGTAAAATTTCAGATATATCAACTGTCAAACTTAGTACTTAAGGAAATGGGACATTTCATGCTTAATAACCTAATCTATCCTCTAGTAGCTTCCTAGAAAACAGCATATGAGAGACAAAAACCTTTAAATTCTTGCATATTTGAACTGGCTTTAATTTAATATTACATCTGGATGATAGTTTAAGTATACGATCATAAATTAAAAATAATATTCTCTCAGAATTTTGAAGGCATCGTTGCACTATTTTTTAGCATTCATATGCTACTTAACAGCATTCTGTTTACCCCAGTGTTTTGAAATTTCACAATGATGAGACTGGGTGTGGCTCTTTCTTCATTATACGGGGCCTCTTTCTCTGGATATTTATGTTTTTTAGTTCTGAGAATGTTTCTTGTGTTATATCTTCGAGAATTTCTTCCCCTTGGTTTTCTTGTTCCCTCTGGATAGTTTATGGGAAATTTACCCAAACTGATTTTTCTAACCTACTATTAAAATTTTAAAATGTGGTTTAATTCTTAAGAAATCCTTCTCTGAATATTCTCTTATTTCCATCTTTTCATAATTTTCTATTCTTATTCCATGGATATACAATCTTCTTTTATTTCTTTAAAGATAATTGATTATAATTTTTGAAAGGGGGTTCTTTCTTTTCTTTGGCTGTATGTTGTGTGCATTGTCTCTATTTGCTTCAAATTCCTTCGTTATCATTAGAAACTCCAAATATGCTTCTTAAAGATAAAAATACAGAATTATGAGATTTGAGTTCATCTCTCCTATCTTATTTAGTAAGTTCATCTATTCTATCTTATTTAATGGTAGAAAAATACTAAACTGCTGAAATATATTCAGGAAACTTCTTTATAGTTACTAAATGGCAGTGATTACGCATTTTACTTTTTTATATCCCACAACACATACATGTAAATAAAACTTTTACAATGCTATAGAAGTAGAAAAGCTATTGCATCAGAAATTGCTTAATCAGCTTTCTAGCAATTTGGAAATGGTGCTGTCTACTGCTGAGTTTCTTTTATTTTCTACTCTATGTCTCTTTCTAAAACTTCTTGTTCAAAATCTGCACTGAGAATTTTCATGGTTTCTTCCCTTACCTTCTCATTTTCAAAGGTAATTCCCTGGCCAACCTCTCTTTCTAACATATTATATAATATCTAATGGAAAGGTCAGGGCAAATCAGTTAACAAATCTTCATATAATTGAATATGAAAAAATATTTCTTATAGAAGTCATTATAATAAAACATTGTTAAGGTACTCTTAAATATAAAAATACATGCCTCCAGTAAGACTGGGGAATGAACAGATTAATTGTGGCTTATGTTACACAGAAAAGGGGGAAATCTATACTTCGAATTTTATTCTTTTGGCTTAGGGAAATTCTGAAAAAAAAAAGGTATTTTAAAATAATATGTTCCTACACTGGTAATCAAAGAAAGAATAGATTTACAGTAGTGGCAATCACTTCTGATTTTCTTTTCTCTAGCACTTGAACTTAACAGTTTGAATCTCATCTTCAAATATTTTGAAACTGGTTATTTAGTCCTTTGATCATCATTTTTAAACTTTCTAGAAAGTAGAGACCAATTTCCCTTTCTTTCGTTAGTTGTTCTGGTAGGGCTACGATTGACTCCTTTGTAAATGTGTGATGTTAAGGGTTTGATTTTATTTTGGACTCTATTTAAATATCGGACCAAGTTAATCCGTTCTACTTTTCTTGGTTTGATCAATGCAAAATATACATCTTTTCCATTTGTAGCTGATCTCTCTGGTGCAGTACTTCTCCTCACTTTTCTTAGGCGGTACCTTTCTGGTTTCTATGTTAAACATTTCCCACATAGAGTTTCCGCAGCATTTGCCCCTGGGGAATGGATGAAAAACAATAAAGGAGGGAATAAAGTAGGAAGTTATGAGGCTGAAATAGAAACTGGCCACAGCAGAGAATAAAGTAGGTAAGTGTGTATTCAGTGTATACCTGTATACTCAGAGACACTATGGCCCTTCCGGCTCTTGGAAAATCCTGAGCAGAGCATATTTACAATAGGATCAGAGTATATTTCTTTTTCTAAGCAAGTAATCTCAGCTATGGACTATGCATAATGTAGTTAGTTGGGTTATTTTAAGCAAATGTTTTCACCTTCTCCATGCACTCTGCACTTGTCATTTGTCAAATGGGGGTAATGTCTACCTTAGCACACTGTTTTGAAGATCGCAATTAGCTAATGGATTTGAAAGTACTGCAGCAAGTTAAAAATGTTCTACAAAGGCAAGGCATTTAACATATTCTTCAGGGGCTCTGTGCTGTTCTAATAGGTGGGAGGGGAGTTTCTTGGGCACCCTGCAAGGCCAAGATCAGTGGCAGTTTCCCACAGAGATCACCGGATGTGGTTGGCCAGGTAATGTGAAATTGCACATGCCTCGATCTCAGATTTGGGACTACCTAATGGTAGAGGCAAGTTTATAATTTCTTTGTTTTGTTTTCTCTTGATTTCAGAGCATTTGCTGATATAGTTCTTATTCTTGTAAAAGGTGGGGAAGAAAGGAGCCATATGATTAACTACAGAGCCATCCTTCATCCTGAACCACCACTTCCTATTCCTCTTCCCTTTTATCACCTTCTTTTGAAATAATATTACTTCTATATAATCAAACCTACGAAAATGTGTTTTGTTTAGGATGGAATGCCTGAATTCAACCACAGGAAAGCATTGTCTTAAGATACTTTCTGCAACAAGCTATAAAAACAAAAACCAACCAACCAAACAAACCAACCCCCCGAAACCTTGGCTCAAACAGGTTGTATGATCAGCAGCTCACAAAGGTCATTGAGGACACAGGTTCCTTTTATCTTCCTGCTTTGCTGTCCTCACCCCTGGTTTCTTACAGAGGCTGTTGTCAGGGAAAACCAGAGTGGACGGTAGTTAAAGAGGTAAAAGCAGATGTAATTAGAGACTATTGCAATAGGAGAAAAGAGACTTCAGAAAAGAACTGGGTTCAATTCTGAATTCAACAAGGAAAAGTGGGGATTTACAGCCAAGGAGCAGGGTAGGGGGATTGGTGGATGGAAAATTACCCAGAGGGAAGGGCAATTCTTTGGTAAACTGACCTAATAGGATTCTTGCTCAAGGTAGGCCAGGGTGATGAGACATTACCTGGGGGAAGGTAGGAGATCAGGAGTTTGGTCAGATATTGAGGATGATCAGATATTGAAAGCAGGGGATTCTGGCTAAACTGACCTATCAGGATTCCTGCTGAAACTGGGCTCTGCAAGGACAGAGAAAGAAGTCCAAGGTCAAGCTTAGTAGAGCAAAGGGCTCAGAGCATCCTGAAGTTTGGTTAGGGAGAAAATCTTTGACATTAGTTTCCTTTATATTCACAAGACAGCTACAGCAGTTCCAAGCTTTCTATCCAGACCCAGTAACTCCAGGGGAAAGTGAGTTACTGTCTCTTCCTTGAAACTCTTTTTTAGGAATGAAGAATACTTTTCTAGAAATTCACGCCTGATTTTCTCATATCTCAATGGCTGGGTTGGGTCACATGCCCATTGTAAACCAATAACTGAATGAGAAATGGGTTACCTTGATTGACTTAGACACATCATCTTGCGGAGTCAACCACAATGACCACCACTAGAAGCATGCTTTTTGTTTAACTTTGAATTAGAAATCTTGTAACTTTTCTATAGCAAGTTCAAAATTTTCTTTTGATTGCTACATTTAGTAAAACTCTGTAATTACACACACATGATGATAACGTGAATTCAGATATAACACAATTGCCAGTTGGCTCCCATCCTTTCAATAGCATTCATTCTCAAATTGGGTGGGCTAAATTCTTATCTTTTGAGAAGGGAGGAGGGATGTAAGGTGTGGGGAAGGACGAGATTGGGTGGAGATATTCAGGCAGTTCTTGAGAAGTGGAGGCAAAGAGCGGATCCCTACATTCTCAGTATTCTTTCTATTCAGCCTCTTTATATCGGGTTGATAAAATGCATGCCCAAAACCCTGATGTTCCTGGAATCACTGCCACTCTTCTGTTAGTTCTAGCTAGCCATAGAGCTCAAAATTATTTCCAGTGAAATTTAAGACGGAATAGAAAATCACAACCAGTTCGTGACAAAATACAGCTAGAATCAGGTGGATTCGGAATGCATAGTCAGATTCCTAGAAACTTCCCTTTGGCGGGATAGGCGGTAGCCACTCCTGGTAATTTCATTGATTTCACTGTAATGCAAAGTGCATTCTACATGATTAAAGTTTTAGATTTCATTTACTGAGTTATGTTAGAATTTTACCGCATTTGATCTCTAGTGTTCATACTGGTAGTGTAGGACAGTGGAGAAAAACCATGCTAAGGTATAGCTGTTTCCTTTAACTTGGGGACAGTCTTGATATCTCCTACTTGTTTCAGAAATTTTGAACCAGGTGAGAGAAGAGGAGGTTGTAGGACAAAAGAAAGCTAACAAATGGCAGGACCCAAAGGTGCAGAAGTTCTGAGGCATTGTTCTGGAGAAATTATCACAGAGAAAAAGAGACTTTCTTATAGAAATTCTCTCCAAATAATCATAATTAATAATAAAGAAACCATAATTGACCATGACTAAAATATTATGAGTAAGAAAATTTTTTGCTAAGTGATGAAAACCTGTTTAGGTATTGTATTAGTCAGGATTCTCCAGAGAAATAGAACCAGGAGGACATATACAGATATGTAGAAAGAGATTTACTATAAGGGTGATCCCTTACATGATTATGGAGGCTGAGAAGTCCCATGATCTGCTGTCTGGAAGCTGGCGAGCCAAGAAAGCTAGTGGTATAGTTCCAAACCGAGTCCAAAGCCCTGAGAACCAGCAGCACCAATGTCCCAGGGCAAGAGAAGATGGATGACCCAGATCTGAAGGAGAGAGCAAATTCGTTCTTTCTCTGCCTTTTTGTTCTATTCAGGCCCTCAATGGATTGAATGATGTCCACCCACAGTGGTGAGGGAGATCTTCTTTTCTCAGTTTACTGATTCAAATGCTAATCTGTTCTGGCACCCTCATAGACACACCCAGAAATACTGTTTTACCAGCTGTCTGGGCATCTTTTAGCCCAGACAAGTTGACACATAAAATTAACCATCACAGATATGGATATGAATAGATTAGCTTGTATAAACAGTTTAACAGAAAAATAACTGGGTAACAATGGCATTAAATAAAGTGCGATAGTGGGGTTAATTTATAACAAAATGTTCTTAATTTTCTCCATATTTCTTTTCTTTTTTTTAATTAAAAAAATTTATTTTTTATTTTTTTAGAGATAGGGTCTTTCTCTCTTGCCCAGGCTGAAGTGCAGTGGTGCAATCATAGCTCACTGCAGACTCTTGAGTAGCTCAAGCGATCCTCCTGCCTCAGCCTCCCGAGTAGCTAGGACTACAAGAATGCGCCACTATGCCCAGTTATTTATTTTTTATTTTTGCTTTTAGAGATGAAATCTCGCTATGTTGCCCAGGCTGGTTTCAAACACCTGGCCTCAAGCGATCCTCCCACCTCAGCCTCCCAAAATGCTGAGATTACAAGCATGAGCCACTGTGCCTGGCCTCCATATTTATTTTCAATCTTGATGAAATATGTGATTTTTACACTATTGCAGAGTAAATGGAACAGAATTCATAGTATATAATTTATGTAGCTGATTTCATTTGTGGTTTTTTTTAGGGTTTTAAAATAATTCTTTAAAAATAGCTTCATTGAGATGTAATTTACATACCATAAAATCTGCCCATTGTAAGTGTATATAATTCAATCATTTTTAGCAAATTTATAGAATTTTGAATAAATTTTACCCTGACTCAATTCTAGAACATTTTCACACCCCTAAAAAGTTTTCTCATGCTCATTTGTAGTCAGTCCACACCCTCCTCCCAGCCCTAGGCAGCCATTTGCCTTTCCTGGAAATTTCATATAAATGGAACCATAATATATATAGTTTTTTATGTTTGGTTTCTTTCACTTAGCATACTGTTTTGGGGGTTAACCAAGCTGTAGTCTGTATCAGAAACTCATCGCTTTTCATTGCTCAATAGTATTTCTTTGCATGGATATGCCTAGCACATTTGGTTTTCATATTCACTGATTAAGGGACATTGTATCGCTTTCAGTTTTTGGCTATATGAATAATGCTGCTATGAAAATTTATGTGGAAGTTTTTGTGTCAATGTATATTTTCATTTTCCTTGGGTATGTGCCTAGGAGTAGCATTGCTAGGTCATATGGTAACTCTAGGTTTAACCTTTTAAGAAACTGCCAAACTGTTTTCTAATTGGCTGTACCATTTCATATTCTTACCAGCAATATATGAGGTTTCTAATTTCTCAATATCCTTGCCAACCACCAATATTGTCACTCTTTAAAATTAGTCATTTCAATGTGTGATTATAGCATTTTATGGTGGTTTTAATTTGTATTTCTCTAATGACTAATAACATTGAGAGTGTTTTTATTTGCTTATTAGCCATTTTTTCAGACTTATGATATGCATATACTTTCTTGTAGCCTGTAATTTGTCTTTGCATTTTTCTTATTGGTGACTTTGGAAAGTCAAAATTTTTAATTTTGATGAAGTCCAATTTATGACTTTTTTTTTAATGGATCATGCTTTTGGTGTCATGTTTAAGATTTTTTTTTTCCCTAATCCAAGAGTTTCTCCTGTGGTTTCTTCTAGACATTTTAAAACTTTAGCTCTTACAGTTAGGTCTATGATCTGTTTTGGAGTAATTTTTATGCATAGGGTAAGGCAAGGGTCTAAATTTGTTTTGTTGCATATAGTTGTCCATTTGTCTTAGTAACATTTGTTGAAAAAACCATAATGCTTCCAAATAAATCAATTGACCACAAATGTAGGGATTTATTTCTAACTCCAAATTCTTCTTCATTTATTTGTGTATCTATCTTTACACCTGCTACACTGTCTCCATTATTGTAGTTTTATAGTAAGTTACAATATGAGTAGTTTAAATTCTCTAAATTCATTCTTTTAAAAAATTGTTTTGGCTATTCTAGGTGCTTTGCATTTTCATACAGATTTTAGAATCGGCTTGTCAATTTCTACAAAAATGACTGCTAGGATCTTGACTGGGATTGCATTGAATCTATAGAAAAATGTGGGAAAATTACTATCTTAACAATATTGAGGCTTCCAATCCATGAACATGAAATATAACATTATTTATTTAGAGCTTTAATTTCTCTCAACCGTGTTTTGTAATTTTCAGACTAGAAGTATTTCACTTTTTTTAATTAAATTTATTCCTGAATATTTTATTTTTATTGAGGATAGAACTGTTTAATTTTACTCTTTGATTATTGCTAGTATATAGAAGTAAAATAATTGATTTTTGTATATTGATCTTGTATACCATGGCCTTCTAAATTTATTTTAGTTTTAGTAATTTTTTTAAATAGAATCCTTAGGATCATGTCACCTGTAAATAAAGACAGTTTTACTTCTTTCTTTTCAATCTGTATTCCTTTAGTTGGTTTTTCTTGCCTGACTGCACTGGGTAGAACCTACTGTATGATGTTGCGTGAGAGTGGTGAGAGTGGCTAGCTCCTCACCTATTTCCTGACCTTGGGGAAAAAGCATTCACTACTTCAATTAACTGTGATGTTAGCTGAAGGTTTCTCATAGATGCCCTTTATCAAGATTAGGAAGTTCCTTTCTGTTCCTTATCTGTTGAGTGTTTTATCTTCAGATGTCATAATGAGGGGTTTGGCTTTTACTTGAAAACAATATAGGACCAAATGTCTTTATCAAGGAAGTGGAATGATCAGAGTAATTATTTAGAAAGGTGATTCTTAGAGTGGCATGAAAAAGGGAGGGACTGGCAACTGGAAGGCCAACTGAAAGTCATTATTATACTATAATAATCATCTGTAATAATACAGGTTCTCGAATTTCAGTGCACATCAGAGTCATCTGGAGGTCTTGTTAAAACAGATTGCTAACCTCACCCCCAGAGTTTCAGATTAAATGGATCTGGGGTAGAATCTGAGAATTTGTATTTCTAACAAGCTCCCAGGTGATTCTGAGGCTGTCAGGCCACTTTGAGGACCACTGGTCCAGGCAAAGGAAATAAACACTTAAACTAGAATGGTGGCGATAGGATGGAAAGATATCAGAGGGGAAGAATCCACATGTCTCAGTAATACATAGGATATGGAGAATGAAGTTGGGAGTTCATGATGACATAATTCAGACTTATATAATTGGTGGTCCTGTTAATAGAGGTAGTTTTAGAAGGTTACTTGCAGAGGTAGGTTGATGATGCATTTATTTTGGACATACTATTATATATTTGAGATGCTATAAAGATACTTAGGTGGAGATTCTCTGCAAACATTTGGACGTGTGGCTTTTTATCTATGAGAGGTTGAGATCAGTAATGGAAGTTTTGAAGCCATCATGATAGAGGTGAGCTTGAGGCTGTGGGAATGGTTGAGGTTTTAGTGGGACTCAAAGGCCTGAGCCAAGAACAGAATTGTGAAGATTCTTACCTATGGAAAGTGGGAGAAGTAGGAAACAGGAGTAGCCAGAAGAGTGCAGTGTTCCAGCGTAGAAAGGAAGAGAAAGTGTCAGCAAAGAGGCAACAGGGTCTAATCCTGCAGAAAAGATGAGTTCCCTCCAGTGTTACTGGATTCTGTGATGAGGAGGTCATTGATGACCTGCAAGAGAAATCAGCAAAGTAGGGGGGCAGAGACAAGATTAGAAACGCTTAAGGAATGAATAAATGATTACGAAGTGAAGACCATTAGGGTAACTAAATACAAACTTGAAACTGTTGGGGCTCAGAAAACAATGTTAATATCCTAAAGTGTGGTGCTTTGGCATGATGGGTACTTCGAACTAAAAGAGATCGGAAGGCCTCAGAAGCAGCCTCAGAAGCAAAGTCTCTTTCTGACCTTCTCCTCCCTCTCATCTCCCATCTCCCCCAAAGGAATACAGAAGTCCTCTTACCCAAGTGGGTCTTAGAAACTAGAAACACTCTCCCCCAAAGCAAGGTATAAAACCTAGAAAGTTCAGTCACTCCCTTCTCTCTTGAAGACCTTCATTCCAGAGAGGTCCTGCCCCGTACCTGAGGGGAAGAATTGCTACACAGAGAGGCCAAGAAGAATCTGAGCAGACAAGCCCAGCTGGGTTTCCCCTTAGTCTGTTAGCTGGATCATACTCTTTTGTCCAATCGCATTTCAACGCAGCTGTCCATTCTTCATCAAACCTAAGCATACAAACGGACAGTTTCCCCGGGTCTTTGGGTCTTCATTACTGAAAGCTCCTGTGTCACATAAAACCTGTTATGTTTTTCTCTTGTTAGCTTGTCTTTTGTTATAGGAGTGTTGGCCGTGACCCTCATGATGGACAAGGAAAAGTATCACACCTTTCAGCCCCTAAAAAAAAAACAGAAATCCAGAAAATAGTATTAAAACTGGGAAAACTCCATGGGGAGTTCGAAGATGCCACTCTTGGACAGAGAGCGCTTTCACCCACTCGTTTTCAGGGACTCTAGTATCTGGGAGTTTGGTGAAACCAGGAAGGAGTCATGGTTAGCAGCAAGATGAGAATCAATGAACAGCTAACAAGAAAAGGACAGTGGCTTAGTAAATACTCACATCCCACTGATCGCACAGCAAGAAGGAAGATGTGGATAGAAAAATTAAAAAAGGGAAAGAAAAGGGACCAAAATGTGTCATTGAGGGTGGAAAGGAGAAAAGATTTCAATCTCGCACATTGGTAGGTTCATAGCTGAGACCCCTGTAACAAAAGACAGAATAACAACAGAAAAGCATAACAAATTTATTTAATATGTTTTACGTGACACAGAGTCTTCAGAAATGAAGACCCGAAGAAACAGGGAAAACTGTCTTTTTATGCTAAGTTTGATGAAGAAGTGGATAGTTGTGGGGAAATATGATTGGACGGAAGGATATGATGTAATGGTAATAAACTGGGGGAAACTTAGCAAGGCCTGTTTGTTCAGGTTCTTCTCTGTGTTGCTGTGTAACATTCCTTTCCTCCAGGTACAGGGTACATGAGGGTCTTATGACCTACTTTAGAGGAAGGTTAGAGAATCCTTTTATGGCCTGCTTCAGGGGAGAAGGGTGGGAGAAAGTTAGAGAAATCTTTTTGCTTCTGCTCAAATGCCAAGGTGCCATATTTTGGGGTAGCGTGTCCTGAACCCCATCAAGGGATATATTTAGGAGTGTTCTAGGAGGGACAGCATTATCTTACCTGGTTACTTAATCACCTAGTGATAAAAAGATGGAATTTTCCTATTGCCTGAATTTACTCTTATATACACCCGGTTCTTTTTTAACACCTCAAATTAGTAGCACTTTCTCTCACCTTCTGCTGTCAAAACCACAAGGAGGTTTCAGTCTAGGTCTAGTTGCTTGAAACACAAAGATCTAGTTATTGAGAAAATGGGGATTGCCAAGGAAGAAAGGAATTTTTAATACAACAGACGTCTTGCCGGGAGAACAGGAGAAGCTGTCTCAAATCTGTCTTCCCAACTAATGGAGATCATGGGCTTTTCAAGGAGGAGCCACATGCCTTGGGGCAGGTGGAGAGGGATGGTGAGTCCTGGAATCAGGAAGTCTGCCCTGGGGTCTTCAGAATCTCAACCCTTTTGTCTTGTAGAAAATCCTATAATCCTGGCACTTTGGGAGGCTGAGCCGGGAGGATCACTTTAGGCCAGAAGTTTAAGTCCATAATTTCTGGGAAATAACTCAAAGGGTCAAGTAGTTAATTAAGGGAGAAGATTATATAGGGGTTCATGGAGCCGGTTACACTTCAGGTGCAGTTTATAGGAGTCTAAAGTGCGCAAGAAAATAGTTACTACTGAGAAACTGTGTTTTCTTAGTACCATAAGTATAGTAATATGATCTGACTTTGCAGATGCCTCTGATGTTTTCTGAAACACTTGTGGGGTTGGGACCAATGAGAACTGAGGGAAACACTCACATAACCCAGTGAAAGAGAAGTCCCAAGGCACTCCTTATAAAAATAAATAATACAGAAAAGTGCTTTTGTCATCATTTGCACCTCTTTCCCCTCTTTTAGGTCATTTGAAGTAGTAGTTAGAAACATGTGATTTCACAACAGATCTTGTGATTTTTTTTTTTTTTTTTAGGCACAGAGGAGAAATTTCTGTATCTTAACTGCTTGCTCAGTGTACGTTGAAGGACTGATGTTCACAGTATGGCTGATAGCTAGTGGAAATGAAATAATCTGTATTGACACATTTGGAAATTTCACATCTTCTTCCACTTAACATGCTAACGTGATAATTGCTAGACTGATGATTTTTCCAGTGACAAATCTCCCTTTGTCAATATTTAGACCTGTGTATAGAAAGCTTCTCTAACACACCTGGCTAATTTTCACTTCGTTTAAAAATAAATGGAACATGTTTAGCTTGCTGGGTTAGAACAACAAAAAAAGAGGTTTCATAAATAATTTTCTCAAAACACCTTTATGATAATAAGATAATTACTATAAAAAGTAATTTTCTTCATTAAATGCATTTGATCACATTTACAATCTTAGCTGAAGTATGTGTTAAGATCATGTTAAGTATTTTGAGGCTTTTTTTTAATTCAGGAAAATTATTTGGAAACAAAAAAAATCACTTGGAATATTCACAGGAACCTCTGATTTGGATTCTGCAGCTTTAAAAGAATGTCCTAGAGTTTAGTTGCCTTGCTATTGTTCTGGAATGCTCCACTTGCAGTCAATCACTAGTGCATCAGGACTTCCACAGCTCAGAAGAATTTTGGTCTTAATTTAGTGTCTTGGAAGATTAAAATTTCTTGTGGGAAAGCTCTCCTACAATAAGCTCAAGGTGACCCATTCTCTCTAAGACTCCTGGGGAGTCACCAAGGAAGAGAAGGCCATGAAAGAACTTTAAGTCACTCTATTGCTTCCTGACTTGGGGGGGTAGTCTATGTTTTATTTCATTTTTTCCTTTGGAAAGCAGGAGTTTCCATTTTGCATATGGATCCCTTTGGCAGCAGCTTCTGCTGCTCACCAGGTCTTTGCCAGGCTGATAAAACTGGGGGGTGCTGAGGACCAGAACTGTTCATTTCAAAAAGCTGAGGTGAATGGAGATCTTAAATTATCTTCTGATTGGTTTGTCATCATCATACTTTTTGGGGTTTTAACGTACTTCTCACTCTCTCTTCTTCCCTTTTTGTAAAATATAATTGCTGTTTAAAATGTTAGCCTGGTTTTCTTTTGAAAGTAGAATCATATTGATAGGAACTGGGTTAACTGTATTGCTAAGTTTTTCTGGTTTCCAAAGAATGCTCCCAAAGCGTGGAAATAAAGCTCTTTTTCTTTTTCCTTTTTGTGGCTAATAACTTCCCAGCCTTCTAATTTGCTGTCCTGTTGCATTGGAGTTCATTGTCTTTGTATTACAGTTTAGTCATTCTGTTTGAGTTTCCATCCTTTCTTTCTCTTCTGAACTCTTGCTGAAATGGCAATGAAAGTAACGTAGCTGAAGCTACAGACCAATGGCATAGGAGAACAGCACTTTCATAGGAATTCCATCCTGCATCACAGATTCCATTTGCAAATATTCAGAATGAAAAGCATACTTAAAGTATATTCAGATCTTTCCTCTTTTTCTCTTTCCTTCTAGATTTGATTATAAACTAAAGCACATCATTTTTATCTTCGCTTGCCTGGAGAAGGAACAAGATCTTTTACAGCTCTAAAGATTGGAGTTACGGCCCAAGAAAACATTAAATATTATTTTTGTTGAGCAAGAGCACAAAAATATTACAACACCATTGTTTTAAGTTATAGAATAAAGTTGGAATTGTAAGTTAAAACCGAGTGGCTAGACTTTACTAGTTATTCTGGAAAGTCAACAAAAAAAACCTGACAACTAATTGTAAACTTGCAAGTAGATGCAATAGCTAAATAAGGGCAGCCCATAGAATGAAGACCGTATCATAAAATCTCACTAGTTTCCTTACTCAAAATACAGTCTTCTGTCACTTATGGATGAGAAATGTGTTGTTATGGAGATTGAAGGCGGACTCTAGGATGGCACTGATGTTGTCTTGAACATGCCCTGACTTGTTAACAAAGAAGCAGCACTGTTCTTTTAAGAACAAGTAGGTGCCCCCTTCTACTCCAGTTAGAAGATCGAGGGCCACCTATTGTATAGGGCAATCCCTGCAAGTGAATCCAGCTGTTCCTGTAAGAGGGCAAGTGTATGGCTAGTTTTCACCAGGGCTTGTGCCACCTCTGTGGCCAAAGACTGCTGTAGGCCCAGAGATGTGCCTCCTGTGACTACTCTGGCAGTAGCTGCTTTTCCCGTAAAGGCAAAAAGGGGAATTAAGGAAAGTGCCCAAGTGTGTAGGCAGCCCTGGTCATGCAATGGGAAAGGTAAGGTGGATGAATCCTAGGCAATTTGAATATCTGGGTATACTTGGCTTAGGGAGCAGTGGCCTCTCCAGTAAGGAGGAAGCACCCAGCATGTTGGGGGGCTGCACACCTAGTATATCCCCTGCTCTAGAGGAAGTTGGATAGTGAACTGGGTTTTGGTTAGCAGGACAAGAGGTGATTCACTGGTGGCATGAGGTCCTCTTCCATGGAATTTGGTGTCATGCTATTCAGCTGCCTGGGCTGCTAAAGTGGCTCTGAGTAAGAGATCGATTAAGGGGTGAGAAGATAAGCAATTGACTTTTTCCAGGATCGGAGAGCCTGCCTCTGGCTGAAGTGTAATGCTTTGGTTGTGCCTCAAAGGGTGGGACAGGATGTTTTGGTAGTTTAGCCCACCAGGGAATTAATCTCCTGTCATGGATGTCCCCAACAAAACTGGCTCATAAGGGAAGGAAGGACAGTCTGAAGTATTGGAGGCTGGGGAAATTTAGTCAAAGTGTAATTATTTGGATCAAGAAAACCAAAGTCAGGGTCCTGGCAAGTGACCTGAAGTTTACAAAAGTCGAAGCTCTGACTAGAGTTTCTCATCGGTGATTTAGGGCTGACAAAATCATGTATGCATTGAGAAGTAGGCAGGGTTCCCACATCCGGGCCCTGTCTGTAGGTATGAGTAATACAAACGGGAAAGGTGTCCCAGGCCACATTACTAAGGTAGGCGTATATGGCCCTGGAGGGTATGGGGCGTGAGGGACTGGGGAGAGGCCAGATCTGTTAGATTTTTGTTACCATCTGAGTGTGGGTATGGGTGCCCCAAGTATGTGAGGTGGTGGAATGTTGCCAGATAGTAAGAGAGATTTCCCTACGTTTCCCACATCATTGGTTGGGTAAAGCCCCGTGACTTGGTGGACAGGCATATCCAGCAGGTTTGATTGAGCATTAGGGTATGTGCAGTTTGGTTTGCCTGGGCAAAAGTTGTCTCGCCCATGGATACACTGTGCTACTTATCTGAAGGAGCCCTGGAGAAGTCCATTTGAACAGGTGCCGGAGATCCTCCAAGGGAGTACATGAGTACTTGCCCCTGGTATTGGAGTCCTCACCTGCAAGGGCTGGATGAGTTTCATTTGACCCTTTCATGGCTTCACCTGTGAATGATAGATCCAAGTACTTATCCTTCGTACCTTAGTAGCACTTGCAGTAGAAAGTAAGACTGGATAAGGACTTTTCTACACCAGGGATAGCTGGGAGATGGGGAAGCCATCCTTCCACTGTTTGATGAGCACTAAGTCCCATGGCTGACAGGACTAGGGGAGGAAGGGCCTCTAGGCAGTAGCTTGTGTTCTTGTAATGTCTGAAAGAACTGAGCTACTTGAAGGGCATGTTGGTGTCCAGCTGTGTCCTGAAAATCAAAATCTGAAGTGATCACAGAAAAAGGTCAGCCATACAGCATTTCAAAAGCACTCAAAGAAAAGGGGGCTTTAGCCACAATGTGTAAATGCAAAAGAGCAACTGGGAGAAGTTGTAACCAACTGAGCCCAGTCTCCTGGGTCATCTTGCGGAGGGCGAGCTTGAGCCTCCGGTTAACTCGCTCCACCTGGCCTGATGACTGAGGCCTCCAGGTGCAATGCAGATAGTAAGGGATCTGCAGGGCCCTAGAGACTCCCTGCACAATTTGTGAAGCAAAGGCAGGACCGTTGTGACTCTGTAAGTACTGGGGAAGGCCAAAATGATGTATGATGTCCTCCAGACATCTTTGGGAAACTTCAGTGGTCTTTTCAGTCCTGCAAGGAAAAGTTTCAATTCAGTGAGTAAAAGTGTTGATAAACGTCAGTAAGAACTTGAATCCTCTATATGGAGGCATTTGGGTGAAATCTACCTGCCAGTCCTTGCCAGGGTAGGTCCCCTTTCATTGGGCGAGAGAGGCAAATTTTGCCTTCAAAGCCCCTTGAGGATTATTGGTTTGGCAGATGTACAAAACGAGGTGACCTGTTTAATAGTGAAGGCCAGTAAAGGAGAAACAAAATGCTGTTCCAGGGTATGTCTAAGTGGCTTTGGGCTGAAGTGAGTAGCATTGTGGGTGGCTTCTATCAAGTTTTTGACTGTTTTAGCTGGTGATAGACATTACCTTTAACTAACCATCCAGAGGGGCTCAAATAGTACCCTTGAGTCAACCTGTCAGATATTTTTGAGGTGGAATAAACTGGAATAGGGGGAGTGGGATTAGAGGCGACTAGGGCTCCAACTAGGTTAGGAAACAACCATTCAGGGCTGCCTGTTTAGCAGCCATATCTGTAGCCCTATTTCCTTGAGTTAGATCAGCTCCCTTTGATGTCCCTTATAATGTATGACTGCCACCTCAGCTGGTTCCTGAACGGCCTCTGAAAGTGCATGAATCTATTGCCCATAATTACTTGGCATTTCTTGAGTGGTAAAGGATCGTCACTCTCTCCAAATAGATGCACGGGCATGTAACACCAAGTAAGCATGTTTAAAATCTGTACAGATGGTTACTCTCTTGTCTTTGGCTTACTGGAGAGCCCAGGTCAGGGCTATGGGTTTGGCTAACTGGGCAGATGTATTTACTGGTAAAGTCTGGGCTTCTGCCACTTCTAGACCCTCGGTCACTATGGTGTAGACTACATGCCATTCTCCATCCTTGACAAAACTGCTGCCATCAGTAAACCACTGATGTGCTTAAAGGATGGGGACTGAGGATAGATCTGCCTGAGAAGGTAGTGGTGGAGTGTAATCTCTTCACAATTATGCCCTAGCCTACTAGATTCCCCTATTGTTTCTTCTGGAAGAAGAGTGGTAGGTTAAGTCCAGAGCAGGTCTCAATTTTTAACTCAGGGGTTTTTATTAACATAGCCTAGAATTTTAATAGGCAGCTATCTGAAATCCATTTTGTCATGCTTCCCTGGAAGAGCTTGGAGACCCAGTTGGAGGTTCTAATAGTAAGGGAAACTCACATCATGAATTTAGTGGCCTCTGGTAAGAGTAAAGATATGGCTGCTATTGCCCTGAGACAGGCAGGCCATCCTGCAGCTGGGGGGACAATTTCTTTGATAAATTGGCCACTGGTTGTAACTGTGGCCCCAAAAACTTTGTTACCTCCCCACCCCCAGAGTTATTCCCTGTCTCTCATGACCATATAAAAATAGGCTCTCTGAGGGTGTGGTAGGCCCAGGGCCGGGGCTTGGAGTAAAGCCTTTTTAATGCCTAAACAGCCTGTTTTTGTTCAAGGCCCCATATTAGAGATTCCTTATCATTGCAAGTCTCAGTTTTCTGGAGTAGGTGAGGAGGACAGAGTAGGCAGCTCCAGAATCAAGAAGAAAATTTACTGGCCCACCTGTCACCAGGAGGGTCACCCTTGGCTCCAGTCCGGTGATTGTTATCTGCCAGGGGGCTGACGGGAGCAGGCTCCTTCATTGCTGTACCATGATCCAGTCTGGGGACCAACTACCCTTCTGGGATGATCCCATAGGAAAAAGTGTGGTCCAGTGACCTGTTCGATGGCACCGATGACAGGGGGCCTTGGGCTGCCTGTCCCTGTTGGGGGCAGTCTTTGGCCCAATGACCTTCCCGTCAGTTGATGTGGTACTGGAGCACCCTTCCTTTGGTGGGTGCTTTGGCTGTTGGTCTGAATGTGGGCACCAATGCTGCCAGTGGCTGGGCATGCCCCGCTTTCTTCCTCCACTCCTTCTCCCATGCCTGAGACTCAAGCTCAGAAGTTCTGTTATAGAAAACAGAATTAGCGGCAGCCAACACATTGTCCAGGGAGGTGGTAGGGTCCTGGACAAGCTTATGGAGATTTTTCCTAATATCTGGTGCTGCTTCGGTCAAGAATTTGCCTTTTAATATCACTCATCCCTCATAGGAGTTAGGATCAAGAGTGGTGTGTCTCTCTATTGCCTCCCAGAGCTGATCTAGGAAGGCTACGGGGTTTTCCTAGGGCTCTTGGGTTATGGCAGAGACTTTGGAATAGTTGACTGCCTTTTGCCTGGGGGCCTTGAGGCCAGCCTGGACACATACTAGAAAGCGTTCTTTCTCTCACTTTTCTTCTGAGGAATTATTATCCCCCATGGGTCAGTCATGGGCACCACCGTCTCACCCACTGGATATCTAAGATTTGAAAAGTGTAATCTGGTGGCAAATTTTCTTGCCTCTCTTAATACTCCAGATTTCTCAAAATCATTTAAAATCTGGCTTATAATAACTTCTACATCTCTCCAAGTCAAGTCATATGCTGGACAAAAATGATGGAATGTCTCTACATACTTATCAGGGTGATCGGTGTAGCTCACCCAGAGCTATTTGTTTTACCTCTACTAAACCAAAGGGCTTATGGACCAGAATTAGTCCAAACTTCCCCACTGCTTCCATCAAGGATGGGAGCCGAGTTACCTGTCCCCTTGGTGGAGGTGGAGACAGCACTGCCTCCCCCTTTCAGGGCCCCCTTTAGGCCTCCCTGGGTATGGGGGCAGCTCAGAATGGGCAGGAACCTGAGGAGGATCTCTTAACACCATAGTCTTACTTGGCTCTGAACACCCCTTGCAACACCGAGGATTTTCCTGTAAATAAAAAAGCCTGTACATATGGTATTTTGGCCCATTTTCCTTCCCTTTTGCAAAAGAGGTCCAATTGTATGATGGTGGGGTGACTTAGAGTCCCATGTGGCAGCCACTGTTCTCTGCCATCCAGCTTTTACTGTGACTAGGTGGTTGTGCAGAAGATTAAATGTTTCTTCTTCAGAGTGTCTGGGTCAAACTTGTCCCAGTTTGAGAGAATGCACCCCAAAGAGGTGTCAGGAGGGATTTTTGATCCCTGTGCACCCATCTAGAAAGTAAGGAGGGAAGTAAAAAGAGGGGAGAAAAGGAGAGACTTTGCCGGCTGGGTTCTGTTAGAGCTGGGTGTCCCCAGCTAGCGACCTGGGCCATTTGGTCAAAGTACTGATCCAGATATCTCCTTTCCAATTTACAGGAAGAGGGGCTGCGCACAATCCCTCAAACCTAAGAGCCTCTTGTTTTTTTAAGCACCAAGACAATGCTATCTGTTGGTATAACCACCTGGTCGTTTGTAAAAGCACTAGCACCAGTGATTGGGTGGTCAGCCTTGATAAGGAAGGCTTAGAGCAAAAGAAGCAGCTTGGAGGTGAAGGAGAAAGGCCTGCTAAAACCAGGGCGAGAGCACATTGTTTAGCCTTAACACAGAAAGGGGCCATAAGCACCCCATTAGATTGTAAAGAAAAGTACATTGTCAAAACCAACGCAAAGCCCTGAAGCACAAGGGTTATACTGCAGAGCCCTCTTCCCTAAAGTGAAACAAAATGGAAGACTTCTCTACTACAAGGGATGTGTCCCCAAACTCCTTATCACACAGCTGGGTTTAGCCAAGAACTCAGCTAGTATATACAGAATTTCCTCATTCTTCCTTTATAGTTGTCTGGCTATACCACGGTTTTTTATTTATTTTTTTAACCAATCTTCATTGGTGGACATTTAAGTTGTTTTCATTCTAAAAATGCTCTTGTGATTAACCTTGTACAGACATCATTTTGCAAATATGCAAATATATCTGTAGGCTAGATCCCAGAAAGGAGCTACTGGGTCAAATGATACATATAAGTAATTGTGTTGGGTGTTGTCAAATTGCTCCCCTTAGAGTATAAACTCATAAATAAGGTTATCCCTATTTGTACTCTTGATGTATGAAAGTGCTTATTTCTCCACAGCATTGCCAGTTGAATGTTTCCAAATGTCTGCATTTTTGCCAATATGATAAATAAAAAATACTACCCAGCGTAGTTTTGTTTTGCATTTATCTTTTTATAAAGAGTAGGTTTTAACGTAGATATTTGAGTCATTTGATTTTCCTTTTCTGTGAACTGGCTGTTCTTATAGTTTGCCTGTTTTTCTATTAGTTTGCTTTTATATTATTGATATCTGGGAGTTTAAAAAATATAAGGGAGATTAGCCATTTGTCTGTGATAAGATTTGAGACTTTTCTAAGTTTCGTAGTTGTTTTTTTTTATATGTGGGGGGAAAATACATGTATACACAGTATGCACATACTTTAAAAAAAATTTTATGCCCCTAAATTTGCCACTTATTTTGGGGAGGAGCTTCTGGATTTTGAGTTATAGTTAGCAAAACCTTCCCTTTTCCAAAGACCATAAAGGAATTTTCCTAGGTTATCTTCTAGTATGTACATGATTTCGTCTTTTACAGTGAAACCTTGAATCTATTTGGTTTAAGCTCTAAGGTAGGAATCCATCATAACTATCCCCCCAGAATTTACCCCAACTCCATTCATTTAATGAGTTATCTTTTACCCACAGTCTTGAGGTGCCACTTTTGCTGTTTTAACTTATGCTAAATTTCCTTATGTATCTGGGTCTATTTCTATTAGTCCCACTGGTATATCTATTTATTCATGTGCTGATATCATATCTTCTAATTTGAGGCTTTTAAATATATTTTAATATTTGGTAAGACTAGTTCTCCCTCATACTCTTCCCTTTCATTGGTTTCCTGACCGTCATTGTTTATTTTTTCCAAATGAACTTTAGAGTTGTTTCAAAAATAAATCAAAAACCAAACAAAAACCAAAAACTTGATGGTGCTTTATTAGGATTCTGATAAATTTATAAGTTAACTTATGAAGAATGACAACTTTAAGACACTAAGTCTTTGTGTTATATATTATGTGAACGTGATATAATCTATTATGTTCTAGCTGAGAATCTTACTTCTCTCATTTCCAAGCTCTTGAGATATTTTACTATAGTTCCCAAGCAGTAAACAAATTAACTGATTATTGAGCATGTTACAATATAATATTCAAAAGGGCTAAATTGCCTGTAGTCCCAGCTATTCAGAAGGCTGAAGCAGGAAGATTGCTTGAGCCCAGGAGTTTGAGGCTGCAGTGAGCTGGGATTGTGACACTGCTCTCCAACCCGGGCAAGAGAACAAGACCCCATTTCTAAAAACAGACAAACAACAACAACAACAACAAAAAAACAAGGCTAAATCATGACTCTTATGGATATGAACACACGTCAAAGATTTTATTAATCTCATAAGTAATGAAGGAACCAGTCAGATGTTACATTAATCCAAAGATCTTTGAGAAGCTAGGTACCTATAGGAAATTTAATGGATTGCTGGGTTAGATACAAAATTAGTTAAGGTCCAAATGGCCAAATGGACCATAAGTCTTTGTGGTCATCTGTTCTACTGGACAGAAATTATTTGCATATTTACTGAACAAAATACCTACATGTTAACCTCTATCCCTGCAGAATTAGAAAATAACCCATGCAATAATAAAGTCAAGTGCAGACTTGCACTGAAATAATACCCATTTCTTCTGCTTACTTCCAAGTTTTAGAAATTTTTTCCTGAAAACATATCATTAAATAAAATTGTTGGTATTTTAAAATTCATATGTTAGATTTATTATTATTATTTTGCAGTCAGAATGAGTAGTCCCTTCTCTTTGATGATTCATTTTTCTTATAATGAAACCCTAGTGATACTTCTTGAACAAAGAAATTAAGAAAGGCATTGCATTCATTCAACAAATATTTATCGTGCTTAGCACTGTTATAGGTTCTTAGGATACACCTTTATGGGCCTTACAGTCTGTCTGGGTGAGACAGACAATAAACAATCAATGTAATAATAAAGTATATAATGTATAGGAGGTGATAAAAGAGAAAACAGAGCAAAGGACACCAGGAGTGTGAGGAGAGGTGTTGTGAGTTGCAATTTTAAACAGAGTAGTTAGGGGAGTCTTCATTGAGACAGTGACATTTGAGCAAAGGCTTGTAGGCGAGGAGGGAGCCAGCCTCATAGAGATAGAGAGATATCTGGGGCTAGAGAGTTTTTGGCAGAAGTCACGGCAGTGCCAATGCCCTAATGAAGGAAATTGCCAGGCCTGTTTGAAGAACAGCAAAGAGACCAATGTGACTGGAATAGAGTGAGGCTGAGAGGTTCGAGGCTTTATCATGTAGAATCTTGCAGCCCATGTTAGGACTTTGCGTTTTATTTAGAGTGAAATGAGAAGAAGGTGAGTGATGTGATCTGACATATTTGAAAGGATCCCTTTAGCTGTTGTGGTGAAAACAGACTTGAGGGGGTGGTCAAAGTGGAAATAGGAAATCCAGTTGAAAGGCTACTGAAATAATTGGGAAAGAGATTTTAGTGGCTTAGACCAGGGAAGTAATAGTAGAGGAGGTAAGAAAAGGTTGGATCCTAGATATCTTTTGAGGTTAGACCAATATGATTTGCTAGTGGATGGGATGTGTTGGATGAAAGAAAAGAGTAAAAATTCATGGCTTTTTGGTTTGAGCCACTGGAAGGATGGAATTGCTAAGATAGGGAGTTCTGTGGGTGGGACAGATTCGGTGGGATAAAATCAGGAGCTCAGTTTTGCAGCTGTTGACCTTGAGACAACTAGGAGACTTCCAAATGGGGATTTCAGGGAGGCAACTGGATATGTGAGTCCTAAGTTCAGGAGTGAGGGCTGTGTTGAAGATGTTAATTTGAGAGCCATTGGACCACATCTGGGATTTAAAATCAAGAGACTGGATGAAAACCTGTGGTGGATATAGAACCAAGGATTGGACCTTGGCGCACTCCAACATTAAAGAGGTCATTTCTTTATGTGACCAAACAAACTTGGAGATCAAACTGAGGTTTGATCTCCCCCTCAATAACAAAGCAAAGCAGAGATTTTTGTACCACCCATTGTTGACCAAAAGTTAAGCCAAGCATATGCTGACTCAAATCCTTCTATAATTTCAAAAAGTAAAATTGTAAGTAAATGATTAATAAAAAATTCTTTCAAAATAAATAATATTTTGGCATTTGATAATAGCTAAAGAAGTTAGTATCTCTTACAGAGAAATATGTGTTCTGTGCTTAGTATCATTTCACATCATATTAAACATTTTAGGCTCATCAGTGAAATATATTGGATGTGTATTATGTACCTTGACCTTTAGAACTCATTGTCTAAACGTTACACAGGTTCATAAATGCAGTTACAGCATTACACTGTCTCTGATATTTGAAAGGCTTTGCAAAAAGAGCTGGTAGTTAACAAAACCTCTATTATTTGTACCATATAATTATACTGAAGGCATGGGCTGTCCTTTTTGGTGGGGGGAAGGGGGAGTGCGTGTGGTCTGTATACAACTCTGATTTGGGCATGTTAAGCAGTGTTTGAAGGAGAGCCAAGCAAGTTCTTCAGAGAGTAGGCAGCCCTTCAAGACAGCTTAACAATGAACATGGGAATCTTACTTCTCCTAATGTTCTCTGAAGCTCATCAATACATGGCATGGCAGCTTTGAAGGCCTCCCTGCTCTCCTCTGGCTTGGTTTAGGGTTTCCAGATCATGGTTTTACTTATTCCTTCTGCTTAGGATTATGCTTTTAAAGAACTAAAATTGTCTTCTGCTGCCAACTGAAAACTTTGTATACAAGTAACATTATTTTTGTCATTGAGATTATAGCAGCATGGTAAAGACAAATCATAGGGATAAAAATGGAAGAGAAGGCATTGTCACTCACGTAATTACTTTGGAGTCACAATTATAAATTTTATCCTATCAAAATTCACGATGAAGACAGTAGTCAACCAATACACAGCCACACCTATTCCAAACAGATACTGAATAAATTCAAGGGATAGTTTCCTCACTGGTTTGAAGATTATAAGCTTAATTTCTGTGGCTACTATCCATGTCTTTACCCTGTGTTAGGAACTGAATTGTGTGCTCTCCAATTTCATATATTCAAAGCCTATCCCGCAGTATTTAGAGATAGAGCCTGTAAGGAGGTTATAAAGGTTAAATGAGGTCCTAAGGGTGAGGCCCTTATTCCACAGGACTCGTGTCATATAATAATAAAAAGAGACACCAGAGAGCTTTCTCTCTCTCTCCACAGAGAAGAAGCCAAAGGATGACACGGTGAGAAGGTGGCCTCCTACAAGCCAGGAAGAGAAGAAACTAACCCTGATGGCACCTTGATCTTGAATTTCTAGCCACTAGAACTGTGAGAAAAAAAATTTCTGTTGTTTAAGCGACCTAGTCTGTGGTATCTTGTTATGGTGGCCTGAGCAAACTAATATACCTTCATTATTTTTCTTTTTAACACGTATTACTACATGACTTGTGAGTTTATACATATATATATAGAATGTAAGTTGGGACTTTTTGGTTGTTGCTGTGCTATTGCCTGGCATGTAGTAGACTTGCAATAAATATTTCTTGAATGAATGAATTATATGGGTTTGCCTAGGGATAAGATAGCAAACCAAAGACAAACAAAACCCACATTTCTTAGTGTATGGTAACTCTGACCCACATAATTACATTTACCATACGACTGATCTAGATATTTCGTCTCTTCTCCTTTCCTGTTCTAATCTCATTCCCCTCATCAGATTGTGTGGTCTTTGAGGGCACGTACCTGTCCTTATCTAGGCTCCTCCAAAATGTAGATCCTGAGACAAGGATTTCAGATGCAGGGAATACCGGTAAAGCAGTAGGGAAGTGGTTAAGGGAAGGGAAGGGAAGGGAAGGCAGCCAATAATGGATGTGGGGTTAAGCCAGCTATCACTGAAGGCAACTGGAGCTTAATCCTGTGGTGAAACCCTGGGAAGGGCAAAAAACATGTGCAAATGATCCTTCTGGAGGGGTGAGGGACCTGTGGTATTCACCAACTCCTGAGAGTCACTGGCCTGCCAATATAGGCAGCAGGCCCAGCCACAGTTCCAGAAAGTCCTCGGGGACAGAGATGCTGATACTGGCAGCTGGTAGCCTGATGCTGAAATGGGAGTATCCCAGGAACATGGGTAGAGCTGGCAGGGTCTGCTACAGCCCACGTCCCTCCTCCACCTGTCTGTATAGCTTAGCAATGAAATGCCAGGTCATTCCTGCCAGTAAGCTCTCTTACTCATCTGTTTGTAGAAAGATGGAGCTTTGTCATTAAAGACCAAAGACAGCAGACCTAAAAATTCACAAAACCACTTCATCTTATATTTTTATCCACACAAGCAAAATGAATCCCAATTATCTACAAATATCCAAGGGCTGGATGGGGTGTGCTGATCTCTAAGTTAATGGTGATGGGATCAAACTTCTTCTGGGCTACATGGCCCTGGTTTGACCTCCCATTTAGGCATTGATGTTTTCTCTTAAGCTCAGTACTGGCATTGTTTCAACCCTGTATGTTATTCAATATGAGGTTTTACAAAAAACTCCACCTCCTTTTATTTATTTTTTTCTTGGCTGAAGCTTTTAAAAAATGTTAATCTATAGATCCTCCTCCTCCATAATTACATTTGCCATAGGAGTACGAGCCAAACAATTAAATTCCCCATAGGTGTTGGGTGTAATAATTCCTCATGAATCAGAAGATTAAGCATGGCAACAACAAATGGAACAAGATGGCCTAAGCTCTGTTTTTCCTGCAGAACAGCAAATAGTTGCAAATCAAAAAGCAGTTCTCCTTAATTACCACTGTATGAGGCAGTGGGCTAAAAGCAGGCTTATTTGGTAATGTTTTCTGTGTGGCTACGGTATGTACACACAGTGCAGGCCTTTATGCGCTGTCTAATAGACACTATTATATACTAGGGCATTGCTGACATTCATTTTATGTAGAGATACAACTGGTACGCCCAGGACACTGGCCTCCAAGCTGCGTGTGCGCTGAACTAAAGGAACAGTTTTGCTTGCTCAAGCCAGGCAAGACTATTTATACTTAAACACATTCTTCACGACTTATAACATGCCGTGCTAGGTGACAGTTTGTGAGCAGGACAGGCTGCAATCATGGGCTGTGATCTCAGGGAGTCCTGCAAGCTGTAGCTTGTAGTGAGCTTCACCAAGTTGACACATTTTTCTCTCTCTCTTTACCCTGCAATCAGCTACCCTGCTGATCCGGAGACCTTTGGGGACATGAACTCTCATAGCAGGAATCAAAGAACTGGTATAAGAAAAGGAAAAGCAGAGCCATCGTGTTTTATCCCCTTTCTTCGCTCCCCGGATTAGACCTGCTTGTTTATTGAAATTGGTCAAACAGTTTAATTAGCATTCCATGTTTGTTATTTCTTTAATCAAGGTTTCAAACAGAACAAGGCAACAAGCCAGGCCAGTAATGAGTCTCCACCTACTCTTAAGTTAAATACTTGCTGAGATTCCCATTGGTTTCCCAGGGATGTCTCATGACTGATGTACTTTCGCTTATCATCAGGGTTATTGGGCACTTCTCATAAATGCATGCTAATTGGCAGTAAGCGATATATATATTTATGTAAATTTATGGTTATATATAGGTACCCATAAAATGTGTTCAAGTGAGAAGACTTGAGTCTTTCTGATGGAATTTGTGAGATTGTGAGGGCCATCTATGAGGAAAAATGATTCACAAGATCTACTGACTCATGTTTGAAAACCCATAAATTAACCTTCCTGCTTTTATAAATTTCACTTAAGACATAATAAGCAAGATTTTTTTTAATAAAAAGAATTCTCTGAAAAAAATGCTTAAGCATCTAATTACTTGGGTTCCCATAACAAGCTGAGGTATTTAAAAGAAATGTTGAGGGTCAGGCAAATGGTCTTCATTTTGTTTCATCCAAAATACTGCTCTACTTTTAGCTGCAAATGTAGATAACTCAGGCAGTGTTAAAGAAATTATGCAAATCCTAATTGCAAACAGTTTTCCTTTTAGCTTTTTTACATTTAGACTAACTGTAGTAATTATTTGAAAACCTTTTCAAATCCCACACTTAATAAAAGGAAATTTTATGCAAACAATGAAAGAGAATTTCAAAGCAGTAAGCGAGGGTGATGCTGGTTTGCCTTCAGGGGCGAGTCAAGCTAGAGAAAAGTTTATTTCTGATCTCCATACTTTCAGTATCATGATCTACTGAGGTCTTGGCATCTCTGCAAAGAATAGCAAATGGAACGAAGATTTGTTCCTACCCATGTGCTTGAGGTACAGGCTGTGAAGGAGGCTGCGTGGCCACACTGAGTGGCTTATGTGGCCATTTCCCCAGCTTTGCAGGCGTGCCAGGCACAATAGAATAGCGGTTAAGAAGGATTGCAGAAACTAGAGTCAGACTTCTTTCAACCAGATCCTACCTTTGCACCTTGCTCACTGTGTGACCTCATCTCTTTAAACCTCAGTTTCCTCATCTGCACAATGAAGATAATATTGGTACCTACCTCACGTGATTGTTTGGAGCATTTGGTGTGTTAATACATATGTGGCGAAGCCCTTATGACGGTGCCTGGCATAAAGCAAGGGCTACGTGCTCATTATTTTTACAAGGGCTATTACTGCTAAAATGTTAACTAATGAAAGTATTTAAATACACATCTGGTTGGAGTTACTTTCTGGGAGCGAGTAGTATCTGTGACTAGTGCAATGATCTGTTAAGTGGAAATCCGGGCGTTTGAATTCACCTGGGTGTAATCTGGCGGAACTTGGCGCCAGGTAGATCTGGGCGTGAAAACAGTCTCTTTCACTCATGGGCTGTGCGAGCATGGGACAGGTTACTTATGCTCTGCAAAACTCTACTGTCTTCATCTGTAAAATGAAGATAATAATAAAGTGCACTTCAGAGATTCTTGTGAGGATTCAGTAATCTTGTAAGGATTAAATGAGATTATGCATAAAAAGCATTCAGCATTAACACCTGGCACAGAGTAAGCACCAGATAGTGGAGAACAGAATTTCTCAAGCTCAGCACTATTGACATTTTGGGTCAGATAATTCTTTGTTGTGGGGGCTGCCCTGTGCACAGTAGGACCTTTAGTAACATCCCCGGCCTCTGTCTACTAGATGCCAGTAGTGTCACCCACTCCCCTGCCCCCCAGTTGTTACCACCAAAAATATCTCCAAACATTGCCAAACGTCTTCTGGGGGCAGGGTGGGGAATATCCACATATGATTTTCCTCTTTGACAAAGCTAGCCTGTTGTCAATGGGAAGAGGAAAAGGGAGGAGTGAAGTCAAAGGAAGCTATTATTTTTCAGTTTATCCTAAATTCTGGGGACTCTTGAGAGGTCTGCAGTTATGGGATTCAGAGATGCTTCAGTGTTTCGGAGCTCTATTCCTTCCACTAAACTCTGTTACCAACTTATGGGAGGCTCCTGGGCCCCTCTTCCTTGGTCCCAGAGAGCATCCCCTGTTAGAGGAAGGCCTATAAAATAAGACCCGTGTCTTTTGTCTCAATTAACAAATCAAATTGCAGCAGTAAGATTGTTAGCCTCAGTTTTAAATCTTGGAAGCAGGTAAGGAAATCAGGGCTGTGCCCTAAATTTTTAGCCTGATTTTATTTGGTCTTGCTTGCTCTTATTAATGCTGCTATTGTCCAGGCAGTAATTTATATCCCACTGGGCCTTTCTGGTTATTCCAACTGAAACAAAGATGGAATGACTTAAGGATTGAAATGGCAGAAAACAGAGTAAAATGGTTTTATTCATATATTCAACTAATATTCATCAAGAGTTTATCATGTGCCAGGCACTATTTGGGAGGTCTGGGATACATCCTGGGACAAAACAGGTAAAACTCCCCTCCTTCCTGGAAATGAGCTGATCAGCTGTTCAGGGTAGTAACAGCGCAATTGAACAAGGATGTGCCTAGGGGCTAAGACTGATCCCAAACTCTGTTAATTCCTTTTTCCTCTTTCACATCCATTCCTCTGCCAATTTTCTTTCTCTTCCAGACTTCCTGACCTTAATTTGCTGTACCATGGAACAAAAATGGAGTAGGTGAGTGGAATGTAGCTTTTTGTATGTAACGCCTTTCTTTCTGTTCATTGCAGGCTCTCAAAATGAAAGAGTCATTCTATCTTGGACAAAAGAGATGTTCGGTCCTGGGTTAAGAGCCTGGTCATTGTGCTGTAGGCTCCAGTGCGTTTGTGATTCTTACCGTCACAGTTTTGAGAATTACAAATACTGGTGAACTCCCTCCTTCCCACCTTTGTTACACATCGTGTATGGGTGAGCCACCCCTTTGATTGTTTGTCACCCAAACTTTCTCTGCTATAGCTACTCTATGGCCACATAAAAAAGTTTCGATAGAACAAAATGCAACCCCAGTTAACAGGCCAAACTCTGGGGCTAGGGTTATAGAGAGGTTGGCACATTACTCTCCAAAGAGTAGCACATATTCTTATGGAGAATGGCCCATTATTTTGGATCAAAAGCTTGTCTACTTCTTTGTAGGATGGGTGTTGAATGTAAGTGGAACTGGATTAAAAAGGAAAAAGATAATTATGAAACAGGACTTAATGCCATCACTAGACTTCCTATTTGTGAGAACAATTTCTGAGGGTTCATCATTGGTGGTCCAGCAAGTATAGGCTGCATTTCAAAAGAAACTTAAGGTAGGGGACATATTTGGACCCCTAATTTAGGGGTGGGAAGAAATTAGAGACTAATAGGTGTTTGATTTTATGTTGCTTTCCAGCTTCTGGGATTTTTACTTTGGCATTTATTTTATGACAATATTTACCTACCACAGTGTGTGACCTACTATGGATAGAAATATTCCTTTTTCAACTCATATAGAATACTGAGTTATAATAAAAGGCACTAATGAAGTTTTGTACTGTACATTGCCCCCTGACATACTAAACACAGTTCCCACCATCACAAGGTCTCCTAGCTGACTTGGAAAGTCTTGTAAGTAATACTGAGTGCATAGATTTATAGTTCTGTATGTCAGTTTAAAAATATGGTTTGATCTTGTAGTCTTAGCATCTAGTAATTAATCTCATATGGCCATTCAAACAGTCCTCGGACTTGGTCCACAAATGTGCAATACTTGGGATTATTTCCTGCAAACTTTGATTAAAGGAAAATGAGTTTAGACAGTTTGTAAAGGAGGGAAATGTATATCTTTTCTTCTGAGCTTTTCTTTTTCGGTGACTCATCTAATGTTCCTTCTCTTGAATCATTAAGAAGTCAGGCTTTACTTAGCTCTTTGCAGCAAAGCCAAGTGGTCCAGGTAGGGCTTACACGAGATGATAGGCCATTGTGAGTAGAGAGGGTCTAAAGGGTTGTGCCCCCTGTGGGGAAGGGGCAAGTCAGATTTTCGAGCTAAACGAATTTGCTGCAGTAATTACCCTTTATCATTAATGACAGGCAATTGCCATAGCAACTGGCTGCCACCTGTCTCTCACATACCAGCTCTGCATTCTCTGAAACAGAATAAGAGCACAGTGCCTCATCATTTGTGGAGCCCCACAAGTCTGAAGTAGGAAAGAAACTCCATGTCGATATTAAGAATTTAGCTAGTGGCATACGTGGTTCATTGTGTTAGTGAAGTATTAAATAAATTGATTTTTTAAAAATCAAATGAACAGTAACCTGGGATAGTGTAACGATTAAAGGCATGGATCTGGAGTTAGAGGAGACCAGTGTTTGAACCCAAGCTTCTCCATTTACTGGCTGAGTGACCCTGAACAAATGGCTTAACCCTCCTAAGCATCATAGGGTCAAACTCATAGGCTATTGAAAGGATTAAACTGGATAATGTTTGTTAAGCAATTAGCCCAAGGTGAGCACTCCATTAGTGGTAGCTGAAGATGTTTCCTGCCTGGCAGCAAGGTGCATCGAGCACATGGCAAGGGCACAAGACATGGTTCTTGTTGGCTTAGTGAATTAGATAACTAGTGACCACTACTCAGGGGATTCAGGTCTCCAGGTTACGTGCTCTGCAAGCTCTCTCTCCACTTTACTTTGTGTATATGTAGGTATATGCACAGAAGCACGTAGACACAGCATTGAGTGATATAATTTTGATCTTCTCTACATTTTAGAAATGTATTCTCAATACCAAAGAGTTCAGCAGGTCATTTACTCTTTCTAATGATGCTCTATACAGACAAATCTCAGTGACTGCTGAAATTGGTTTTCCTTTTGAATCTCCTTGATTATGTCTCCAACCTCTTTAGCACTCCTCTTACCTCCTGAGTCTTGGCACCGTGCTAAGGCCAATTAGAGATGTTAACCACTCTGTGCCTACAGTAGAGGTATTTTTTTGGTCATCGGGGTGGTGAGAACATGTGAAATTTTCTTTTTCTTTGGGCTGCATGCCAAAGGAAACCTTCAATAACCAGAACAGTCTTATAAGGTATGCATATCCCTTTCCCTACTATTTATTGTATAATGGTAAAATAAATTAGGATTTGTCCAATCCTAAACTATATTGCAGCACACAATCTAAAAAGCACATTTTCCCCTTAGCTTATAATTGTCTGAATGCTGTTCTAGACATCAGTCACCTGAACTAGACTTAGGGTCATCCCTGGCACCTCCCTCTCCATCACTAGCACATTTGAACCCTGCAGTTTGTGGACAACCATCAGATCTCTGGTTTTCTGTTCGAACTCACTGCTTTTTCTCAGTTCAGGCTTCACCGTCTCCCTCCCGAATTGCTGCAACAGCCCACTAGCTGGTTTTTTCCTCTGCTATTCATTTTCCACACTTCAGTCAGCATGATTTTATAAAATGCTAATGTAATCATGTTACTGTCCTTAAAAAAGAACTTTTAGTGGGTTTTCATAACCTCCATGATAAAGATCTTCAGCCATCTGCTTTTGCTCACTTCTCCAGTCACATCTTCTGTTGTTACGCATTTTCCCAGGGATGCCAACCTACACCAAGCCATTCTGTGCTTCTTGCTTTTGCCCAGCTTTCCTCTATGTGAAACGCCCTTCGTTCTTGCTCGTGCTTCAAAGCCCTGCACAGCCGTTACCTCCGATTTGAGGATTTTCTACTTACCTTTCCTCCAAAGAGGATTCCCTCCTGTGTTACAGTTCTATACATTGATCACAATGCTATTGTTTTAAAAAATATTTCATTCTTCCCTAGTAGACTACTTTTGTCTTACAGTAAGGTCTGGATCTCACTCATTTCTGATGCCTTTAGGGTCTGGTAACATAGTAAGTCCTTAAAGGTTTGTCGATATAAAACACACATTTAACATTTTGTGATTAGCATGTTCTCTTTTAAACTGTGTTGATGAAAGAACTTTTTTAGAACCACATTTTTACATCATTCCTGACTGACATATAGGATTCACAAAATTATAGGCTCATAATATCCTACTCTGAAAAGTAAGTAATATTATACTTTTCTGATTCTCATAATTAAGATTATTTTTGTTTCTGATAACATATAAAAAATGCTCACACAATGTTAAAAAATCAGGATATAAAATTATATACTTAAAATATCCAAATTTAGTAAATAACCACATCAACAAAAATATATAAAGCCTGGAAGAGAAGACATACAATATCAATGATGTTTATTTGTGAGTGGAAGGATCATGGATAATTTTGTTTTCTTGTATGTTTTTGCATATTCCAAATTCTTTATAAAGACCATGTATTTTATAATCAGAACAAATTTTTTTCATAGTAATTGACATGGATGTTAAATTGTTTTTCTTTAGAAGAGTTACCCAAACTCACTCACTCTTGTTACTTGGGAAAGAAGGTAGGGAAATGTCTTCTTTGATTGTTTATCCATCTTCTTAGGCCTAAACAATTCCCTTTTGCTATAGGATTTAAACTGATTTAAAATTAACTCAGGACGGCAGGCTGCAAATCACTATTTCCACTAGATGTCACCAAACTACTGAAAATAGTAGCTCAAATACTCTGCACATGTTCAAAGTTTTTAAAAAACATTTAAACCCCATTATTCAGTATTCCTTGGTATCACACAAAGCATTCAAAATTTGAAGAATTAGTAAGAAAATGCATATTACGTAAGGTTCTGGCCCCTTATATAACAAGTGAGGACTTACATAGATCCTTTGGCTTTATATAATCTATATTTTATTAGCTTCTTAATATAAATGTGAGGAAAAAATAGATATTGAGGCCCTATTTAAAAATTTAAAAAATTATTTCTAGGTGATTTTCAGCTCTCTTTTTATATAATAGACAGAACAAAAGAAGGTCAGAATCCTGAAACTCCTTTCCGAACAGTATTTTTAACGTAATATAGCTTCCATCACTGAATGTGTAGCTTCTTGGTTAATTAATATAAATATCTTACAGTATCGGGATGATTTTCAGGACGTTTTAATTTATTATAATGATGTTTATAGTTGATTTTATACTTCAGAATGCAAAAAAAATAACTTTTCTTGAGGAATGAAATAAGGCATCTCTTCTCTAATCTAACAAAGGGCAGCTAAGAGATCCATGTTTCTTTAAATGTATGAACCTATTTACTGTGTAGGTTCAAAATGGGTCTTTTTTCTGATTGGCTCGGTTAACAACTAAAGTGAGGGGTTGGAAGAAGCTTGTTTCCAATCATTTTGGCTTGGGAATGAAAATGATTGGCCAGTCAAAAGACATAAATTAGGCAGTGGGCTCTTAGAAAGAAATCTGTGTACTGTCTCCTACATTATTGCTCTCTACTGTGGTATTTGGTTTTTTAAGATGTGATACGTTATTTTTCTTAAGCTTCACCATGGGACAAGAAGGCATAATACAACAGTTTGTAAATAAAAATCTCACTAAATTTCTCAGATTATTTCTTTTTCTAAAATATTTTTTCCATTGTTACCCTTTTAATATAGTGCATGCTAATTGCTGCTCACAGTGTGAAGGATTGCTGACTATCGTCTAATTTTTAATTTCCTCTGTCTCTTTTAATGGCTAATGTACCATCTTCTCAGAGCGAAAACTCAAAAATAACAAAGAGAGCATTACTGATGATAACCATGGGTTTATTTATGGGAAAATAGCCACTCAATTTAAAAAAGATAGAAACGAAACCAAATCAACAACCTTTCATCATCATTATCCACGTATCTCAGGTAATTTCTGAAACATTTTTAAAGAGACGAAGATAAATGACATTGATCATCACATTTCAAATGTTATTAACCCAAAGTAAATAAATCTGCATTTCATCAGGGATCTTAACTTCCAAGAACTGGAGAATAGTAGGGTTAGCATAACAAATTTCATCTCACATTGCTCTGTGTAAAAACTATGAATTATAAGCACTATGGACATAAATATCATGGAAAGCAGAATAACCTCAGTATTACGGGATTCTAGTTTCTACAGGTATTCATCAGTTATTACCTGAAACTTTATGGTTTGTGCCCTAAACACTGTTTCACTGATTACCCATGTGTAGTTTCATCATGAAAAGAAGTCAGATCTGTGTTAGATCTTCTTGCAGTATTACAGTATGTAATTGCAATTTAGTTCTGTTGCCCTAAGCATCACCTTAAAATTTCTTTACATGTACCTTTCATGTGAAATATTCATTTGAGTCACTCGGATAGGGTGACAAGCCTCAATGGTAAGGTGGAGAGGCCATTTTGGACGTCCTTCTCCAAATATCTAGATTTGCTTCTCTGTAAAAGATGAGTAGCCTCCATCAGCTACATGTAAGGCCTGATAAGCTCACCCCCTTGACACATTTTAAAAACGCTATTATTCAATGCCTTCCTTTTCTGTGGCCACCAAAACTCCTCTATTTTAGCTCCAAAGCAAAGTGCATTTACTCTAATTATGTTATTTTCATATTCACTGTCTCTTGGCTGCAACTGATTACCGCAACTGTAGGTGGAGACAGAAGTTTTACTGGTACACTCTCATCCATGAAATTACTCTGGCTCCTCCGAGTCTAAGTCGGCAACTTCACATCTTTTGAAATGAAAGTTCATTTTAGGGTGGGTTAATTTCTTTCAAGATATTCGTGGTAATTTGCTGCAGTTCTTTAACTTGCTGTGTTTTGATGAATGCTCCAGGGCAAACTTGGTGTGAGGGATTAGTATTTAGAAATTAAAGGTATCGGTATCCACACAGTTTGGTAAAAAAGAAGCCCGGCGCTAAATTTCATATTATTGTTTGCTTTGAGAATCAGCCATAAAAATATGCTCGGCTCATTGTTGAAGAATATTGAAACACATTTCTCGCCGACGTGGCGTCATCTGTAGTGTGGATGGAGCCTTCATGCTGACAAATACTGCACGAATGGCTGTCGGAGCCAGTAGGCACTCCTGATGATTAACTATAAAAATGCTTTTGACTCTGGTTGCTGACAGGAATGACAATGCTTTGGCCAGACTGGCCTCCTTCTGGACACCAAAGGATGTTCCAGTCTTGGTTTTACCATCTGGTTTCAATACAAGCCAGGAACGATGAAGAGAAGAGAGTCTTTTAAAGAGGCAGCAATAGACTAATTCTTCGGGCTGTATAATCTTTCTTTGATAAATGAAAAAAATGCACTTAGGCCTGGAGAACAAAGCAACAGCTTCTGAAATTCTAATTTCTAGAATAGATAAAGGTGTTTTGAACATCCTCCTGAGGCAAGGGGATCTGACTGTGTGAGTCACAAATGAGCTTTTGTGGAGGAGATGGTTAAATGCGTGAGCTTGTACTATGGGAGCTGGTTTAGTGCCTGAAGGAAGACTGAACATGCATTTTGTAGGAATCATTTTCTTCTAAGAAAACTTAAAGTCAGTCTGCTGGTGAAAGAATACTTAGCCCCAAAAATAGCAATAAAAGCAGCAGCAATAATATTTATCGATGTTTTATAATTTCCAAAAGGCAGTCAACTAGATTATTTCCTTTGATCCTCACAGAAATCTGTATGGTAGGAGGAACAGATACTTTTATACCCTCAATTTACATACAAGGAAACAAAATCAGAGACTAAATAATTTATCCAAGGTCACACAGCAACTGGTAGGGGGCAGGGTGGGGTGGGAGGAGTGGAGGAACTCTAACTCTGCTGACTTGTCCCCAAAGCCAGTGTGTTTGCCACTGCCTCACACTGCCTCACACTGCCTCATTTCCTCCCGGCAACATTTCCAGTTCAAGGAAAGTCCAGATGATTCCATGACTATAACTTAAAGAATAAAATATATTCTTTGTGTTACTTGCGATAATTTTACGTAGAATGCTTCTTAGACCTGAGGCTCTAATGCCATGGACTATTCGTTTTACCAATATAATGATGAGAACTTGAATTGTGTAGGTGGTGTGGTATAGGCTGGAATTGACTTAGATGGGAAAGAATGGAGAAAGGCTGGTGAGATGGGGGTCAAAAAGGCTTATTCGTAGAGTAATGTTGTCCAAATAAGGCTTGGAACAAATGCCAACATTTCTTTTGCCTAATAGTTGCCTCTTTTCTTATTCTCATCTGTTACAGCTTACATCTTTCTATGTCCTTGCCTGTATGTAAACTAAATGGTACTGTCATAAAGAGGAAAGAGTAATGATAAAGGTAAAGTTACCTGAGCAAAAATATTTTCTTCAGTAAGACATTTAGCTAACATCCAGACACTTTTCATTCTGGGTTAAAGGATTCCCTGTTTATTACTATAAAAATAAAACAGAGGCATAAAGAAAACACTGGAATCACAGCCAGATTGAAACTAAAATATACTGTCCTAACTTGTCAACCCCCACACAGATTCTTTTGGAATGTTCTTTAAAAACTCAGCTACCATAGGGGAGAAAAGTAATACCTTTTTCCTCATCCATCACAAGGTTCGTGGCTGAGACCTCTATAATAAACGATTAGCAAGAGAAAAGCATACAAATGTATTTAATATAAGCTTTATGTGACATGGGAAATGAAGGGTCAGAAATGAAGACCCAAAGAAAAAGGGAAATCTGTTTATTTGCATGGACAGTCGTGCAAAAGCATGTTTGGAAGACAAAAGGATATGATCTAATGGTAATAAACTGGGGGGAACTTAGCAAGGCCTTTCTATGCCTTCAGACATTTATTTCCTGTCTGTATAGTGAGGACCCTGGAATGAGGGTCTGATGACCTACTTGAGGGGGAAGGTCAGCTAGGTGTTATGGGCTGTTTCAGGGGAGAAGGGGTGAGGGTGATTCTAGTTTCTATGCCCCACTTCAGGGGAGGGGGGCAGGAGAAAGTGAGAGAGATCTTCCTGCTTCTGCTGTTTTCTCAAATACCAAAGATCCATATTTTGGAGTAGCATGTCCTGAACCCTGTTACCACAAAGAGAATCAAAGTTTTTCAAAGCCTGTTTGAATATTGTCAAGTATAGATTTACATGTATATATTATAATATATGCACACACACACATATATATATTTATTTACAATTGTATGTTTTCAGATTGTGAGGCAAAGCAAAGCCAGGGTAAGCACTGAAGTGTTCTTTGAGCACAACTTGAATCAAAATGTCATTTTCTTTTAACTCAAGTCTCTGTTGTTTAAAAATGGGCATTTTTATTTGCCAATGTTTAAGAAGTTGCATTAGAAGAAGGTCTCCTTCCCGTAGAGGTCACAGGCAATAACTCTTCTCCTGTTTTCTGGAGTTTAGCCTCTGAACATCACATGTTCAAGCAACCACCTTGTAAGTCAAAAAGAGTTGAGTGTCTTAAATAAAAAGAGCCATTTTTAAGAGGTTCTTCTAAACTTGTGGGGAAGTCAATACAGAGCAACATCTAATCACTCCTCCCTTGAGGAGCAGTGAGAGAGAATGTGGACACCTGTCTTACAGCTGGATCACCTGCGCAGAACCTGGAGACCTGTCAGGTGACAGATAGCAAAGCCTGGTCTCCCTCACATCCGCATTTTTCCAACCAGATTAGGGAGCTCAGCTAATCCTTTCTTGTGGCTAATATTCTGTAGAATCTGATTTCTTAATCCCTGGCACTTGGTTAACAGCTGGACTCCTCAGACTCCCTTCTTACTATGAAATCTTAACACTAACCACATTCACCGCTCCATGGTTTCCTGACTATGCCACAGTTATTTCTGGTTCTGATAACTTGGTGAGTCTGTTCTGCTCTTTTGTAACACTCTCTGCCTTCTCTTCTCCCTGTATTCAAATCCTTCCCATCTTCCAGAGAATGGGTCTTGCTGTCAACCAGACCTTGGTTGGAGTCCCATCTTTATTGCTTACCAACTGTGACCTTGGGAAAACTATTAATACTTACCCTCTATAAATTGGTAAATGGGGATAATAATACTTATTTATTTATTTATTTTTTGAGACAGTGTCTCACCCTGTTGCCTAGGCTAGAGTTCATGGTATCACCATAGCTCAGTGCAACCTCAAACTCCTGGGCTAAGCGATCCTTCTGCCTCAGCCTCCCAAGTAGCTGGGACTCTAGGCACTTGCCACCATGCTCAGCTAAGTTTTCTATTTTTTTGTAGAGACAGAGTCTCGCTCTTGCTCAGGGTGGTCTTGAACTCCTGGCCTCAGGCATTTCTCACACCTCCCAAAGTACTAGGATTACAGGCATGAGCCACCATGCCCAGCCTAACTATTGAATTGTTTTAAAGATTGAATGAAAATAATTCTTGTTAATTGTTTAGTATAATAATTGACATATGGCAAATAATGTGTAAGTGTTTTTATTTCAGAATCAACATTAAACCCTGACCATTCCTTGAGGCCTTCCCTTCAGGCTTATAGATTCCTTCTTTCTCTGAACTCTATAGAACTTGTGTGTGATCTAGGAGATAATTTTTAATAAATTAAATTTTAATAAATTACTTAAGTTTTAATAAAAAATTTCAATGTTCTCCATATCACACATGTATTGGTTTTCTTTTTCTGATTATTATAAATTTATTGACATTATGAATCATGATTTATACTTTCACTGTATACTCCATAACAAATATACTGGTGTATAATCATGTTTTCAACAAATTCTTGTGGCTATGTAAAAAGTAAGACATGGGAATATGTGAACTAGCAGTCCTATTCAGAGATGGAGAGATAGGGACTGTAGGAAAGGATGGGAGGAGGGTAGAGAGGAAAAGAGAAGGAAAATGACCACCTGTACTATGTAACAGGTGCTCTGCTAAGTCATCTAATGTAATCCTCCCAACAACTCTACCCTATTTTATATAAGAAGAGAAAAGTGATGTAGGATAGCACCTGTTTTCTCATCTGAGGCTCAGGGTATTTGGGTTATTGGAAACCATTCTGAGAAAGCTGAATATAGATGTACCAAGAAGTAAACAAGCCACAACTACATGAACTGGCAATCAAGCTTAAGAATACCTCTGTCTTTTAGAATATCAGAATATCATTTGTCTTTTAGTTCTCCCATCCAAGTACTAACCAGGCCTAACCCTGCTTAGCTTCCAAGATCAGGCGAGATTGGGTGTGTTCAGGGTGGTATGGCCATAGACTGTCCTTTAGTTTTGCATGCTCCTTCCTTGGGTTTGGCTTCTGGGTTTCAGTTGCAAAATTTGCAGATGATCCTTGAGTTTTCCCTGAGGACTCTGAAGAAATTTCTGCTGGCCAACTTCTTCAAACCTTCACCTGGGCCTTTTGATTTTGGACAGCAGGGGACAGGGAAGCCGATTGTCTCTGCCTTCCTGAGTTGTGATGCTGGTGTCCTCTATGGAGGCCACTCCCTGGCCCTGTCTGTCGACAGTCTGGATCAAACCCAATGAGACCAAGTGGTAACATAGTTTCCATTTTCTGTCAAAATCAAGCAGACTAACTCAGTTGCTACCATATGTGAACAGGTACTGGGATAAAATGTGGCTGTGTGTGAACAGGTACCACGATAAACTTTTCATCCCAGATGAAAGATGTTATTCCCCCAGATCAACAGAAAGCCTATCTAGTTTAGCAACAATGCACCTTCTACTAATTATCAAATACTTTGTATAGATTATAATGGTTCTGAGTTTGTTTTGATTGGTCATATTTAAAAAAAGTGCATTTTAGATTCACAGGGTTGTCTGGAAAGAACTCAGAGTTCGGGTATTATGAGGCAAAGATTTTAGAGATAGTGCCTATTAAAATGGAGTACATGTACTATGTGTATCAGGAATGGTGGTTGCTGGAAGTTAGTAAATAAAAATTCAGATTCCTGGGCCCCTGTGGAGACTTCCTTAATCAGAATCTCTGCAAGTAGAACATGAGTCACATTTTAAAATAAGCTCCCCAGTTGAGAACTTTTGCCATTGACTATGTAGCTCACTCAATTTTATTTACGAACAGTGACCTCCAGAATGAATGAGAAGCAGGACCTTTGCTGAAATTCTGAAAAAAATGATGCTGTTTAATAAAATAGATGTGCTTATTTATGTTAGGAGGAAAGATACAGATATTTACTGAACAAATACTGGTTGAGCATGTGTTACATATTTATCCCTGTGGTAGGCAGAGGACAGGGATGAAATAAGACCTAAAACTCGTCTTAACAACTTCTCAGGTTAGTTCTAGATACAAACCAATGTACACATAATTACAATACAATGTGATATTGCTATTGGGAATTGTGTACATTGAGAGCAATTAGACAACATAAATAAGGATCCTTAAAAATGTACATGGGCAAAGTAATTCCACTTCTGTAAACTTATCATAAGGAAATAAATATAGTTAACCAGCTTGTTAAGAGCCAAATAAATTGATTTACTACAATTTTACAAGTACTTTCTTGGAGTCTCACAAAAACACTAGAAATTAGGTGAAATTATCTTTCTTTTACAGATGAAGAAACTTCACTTTGAGATTAGTGATTTATCCACGAGAACACCATTAGAAAGTGACAGAATTAGTATTTGAACTTCACGTTGCTGGGCACCAACAACTATACTCTTAACTAGCGAGCTTTACCCTCTAAAGCTGCGGTCCCCAACCCCCGGGCTTCAGACTGCACCAGTCCATGGCATGCCAGGAACAGGCTGCACAGTAGGAGGCAAGCAGCGGGCAAGCGAGGGGAGCCCCACCCCCGCCAGATCAGTGGCTGCATCAGAACCTCATGGGAGCCCCAACCCCACTGAAAATTGCGCATGCGAGGGATCTAGGTCGCCCGCTGAGAATCCAACGCCTGATGATCTGAGGTGGGGCGGAGGCAGTGATACACCTCCGCACCGCCAAATCCCTGTTCAGTAGAGAAACTGTCTTCTATGAAACTGGTCCCTGGTGTTAAAAAGGTTGGGGACCGCTACAGAGTACACTTGTGTGGATAGTTGTGCAGAGATGCTGTTTTTTTAATGTAAAAGTGGGAAATATCACAAAGGTTCAGCATCGGAGTGTTGGTTAAACAAATTATGCTGTAGCCATATTGTTGGGGTGGGTTTTGAGAGAGCCGTCCTGGTTCTTTGGCTCCTTGCTTGGAGGAGCTTTGCAAGTAGGGCTGGTGCAATGGAGTGATCACAGACACGCGGCAATTCCACACACGTAGCCTTTATTGCAAAGCAAAAGTACAGTCTGGAGAACGTGGAACGGGTCTGTCCCAACCAATGGAGAAAACCCTGAGTTTAAAGACAGAGTATAGAAAGTACAGTGCAAAGTCGGTAGAGAGCAGACTGCTTCAATAAGAAACAGCATCATCCCAGGGTTAGGGTCTGTCCTTTATGCTAATCCCTAACAATATGTTAAGCTGGGGGTGGAATATTCATGTCTTTTCAGGGAAGTGGGTGGAGATTCCTGGAATCATGTACCCTCTCGTTTCCTGTCCTTGTATGGCTGGCTCCGGAACTGTCATGGCGCTAGGGGATGTGATTTTTACTATGCTAATGGAAAAGGTTACTTGCGGACAGGTTCTCCATTCCTCTGCGCAAGCCCCGGCGGAGGGCAAGTCCCTAAACCTCCGTTTCCCGCTGTTGTGGCTTCTACTCTTTATCCTAATGGTCCATGCCACCTGCATACCCTCACCCCTACCTAACAATATAATGGGATAATATAGTCAAATATTAAAAATTATACTAGAAATAAGTAGTATGTCCCGGCTAGGAATTTAAGCCAGGACATATTTTCAAATGACCTTTTATATTTTATGTGGGTCTATTTTCATGTAGTCATGTTAAGATAGAAATACAAAGGTGAAAGCTGATTATTTGGCCAGGGTTACAGCAAATCCTCCTGGTCCCCTGCAACATAGAACCTCTGCATCACTGGATTCCAACTGTCTCCATTGAAGGCCCTGAAATCCCATGGTTACAGAAGTAACTGTAAATATACACTGGGGTTCCTGTCAATCTAACCTAACTGTGGATTCCCAATATTGATCAAGGGTCTCATCAGTATGGCTCTGACTTTGAACCCGTTTGACTTAATGAAGGAGGGTATCCCCAAAGCTCAGGATATCATTTGTCGTTGTCACTTTGACCCTAGAGTGTGAGCTTTTTCTGCAGACATGAGCTGATGGGGTGATGGGTTGTCCGGTCAGCATAAATCTTGCCTTGCTGTCTTAATCTGTACTTCATTTTGTACTTGATCTTAGCCAAAAGGCCGAGAAGTGATTGTACCTGATTTTGATATAAATGATAGAGAAAACTCCTTAAGTCCTCCAGTGAACCAGGAAGAAGACATTAACACTAAAAACTACAAAGTATTACACTTGTAAAACATAAAATTAAATGGACAGCTGAGTACTTTTAGTATATTCTCAACTTGCTGGAGTTTAACTACTTGGAGTCTTCTATTAACTTATTTGTGTGTGTGTCCATGGGCATGGTAACTCACCAATATTATGAGAGAGAAGCAATCAACAATTAGCAAATTTGTTTTAGGACTATGATTTTTTTTTTTTTTAACAGCAAGACTAAGATATATTCTAAGTTCAGTTCATCTTTACCAAGGATGGAATTTATTCTATACATTTAACCAAATTGCTTGCATTTTTAATTTCATGGCCCAAAACAGAAAGTATATATTGGTTTATGCTGAATTAGTCAGACTATTAAGTTAACTAGGACATTTCGATTCTGTAACCATTCTAAATAACTGAAGTTTTATTATTCTAGCCAAATGTATTGCCCTACCCACAATCTGTTTTTAAGAAATAAAAGAGGGATATTAGGGATTTATGGCTCTGGTATTATCAGTACCCACTAATTCTACCAGATAATGCCTCAGCCTTCTATTTTCCTTTGCCAGTGAAAAGTGTGTGTGTGTGTGTGTGTGTGTGTATATACATACATAGAATCATTCATCTCCTTGTTTTCAAGAGATAAATAAGGACATACAGAGTTTGCTCTCTAATTGTAAATTATAACAGCACTTAACTTTCTGTGACTTAAGATAAAGCACTTCATTATCCAAGTCACATTATCATTTGGAAAGAGTTGGCTGTATTTAAACTGTGCTTAACTGTGTTTAAAATGAAATACAACATATTTACATCTCCCCCGCTAGTTTATTAAAAGTTTACACTTTAAAATTTTTAAATAGAAAGCGTTCCCCAGAACTAGGATTTGTATGTGTTCCTTTGACTTCGCTGCAAGTCAATCAGATCATGTTAAGGTGCACAATAAGGCTCTTTTTGAAGCCTGTTATTAAATATACATAAGAATAGACTTTTTTGTGTGTTCAGAAATGAAGAGAAAGAAAGTGTTCCATGTTTTTGAAGATTGAAATCCTTCAAAGCTTTTTTCATTTGTAAGAAAACAAAGGGCTATTGTAAATTGAAGCGCTGAAACAGCGACAGCAGCGAGGTAATTAATTGCTCATTCATAAAAGAAAAAGTCTAAGTGAGAGGCAAAAGTTAACCCCTCAAAATAAAGTATATGGCAAACTAAACAGCTATCAGCTCCTCTGTTTTAAAACACAATGGCCCTCTTTGTGCTGCTGGTTGTTTTGTTTTGAGGACTGGTGGCCATAGTTGATGTCACTATAACTATTTTGGAAAAAAAACACAAGCAGGTATCTAAGGATTTAATTTTTTCTCAGAAGAAGAGCTTGCTGGTTATGGTGCTATATTATTTATGGTCATCTGTGATTAGATTATCTAATTAAAATAATGTGCGTTTATATATATATGTATATACACACACACACACACACACGCACACACACACATCTATGGTGGATGTGATTAAGCTTCCAGGGGCTGTGAACAGTGCTAGAAATTGAAGGCTATGTAGAATTTTCTCTAAAACAGTCAAATTAAGTGATCAATCCTATTTAGAAAGGATTTTCAATATATTTCATGCCCCAGGGAATCTTGCTCCAACCAAGAGCTGTGGCTGGTAGCTCCTATGTCTACATTTGCAACAGCTTGAGCTATGCCATCTCAAAGGGTTTAGGGAAATTGCTGCCAGCATAAAGCAAATAATTTCCTCCCTCTGGTCCTCAAGAATTGCAGGAAACTGTAATTTCTCATTATCAAACCTTCTGCTCTGTACCATCCTGCTGTATCTTCAAATCATGAGTCTTATTCACAATCACCTTTGTATCTTAAGCACAGGTGTATATGTATTTTGATGTGACAAAATCACACCTCGTCGTAAGCAGTATAACATCTTCTGAAGGTGATGGGAGAAATCCGAAGCAGATTGAAGGGTGGCTAAAAAGTTCTCATCATTTTAAAATTAAAACCTTGACCGACTTCACCTACAAAGGTTCACACACTTGAGTTAGTTGGAATATCGAGTACCTATTTGGATTTCACCCAAAATATTTGTTCACTTTACCTGAAAGAGTCTAGGTATAGTTTCCTGAATTTCATCTCTAAAAATTTAATTGGGGAGATCGTTCTTGGATTGCATTGACTTAACCTCTTGAGCTACCAATAACAACAAAACATAGACAAGAGTTAGGATGAATAATAATAATAATTCTATTCAAGGGAAATGCAGTTCTTAATGTATGAATATCTTATATAATTAATTTCATTTGTCTTAAAATAAATTCATGTTTAAAACTCAGATGCCATTTTCCCATGATAACATTGTGATAAATGGTTGTTGAGTTTCTTGGCCAGCATGTGAAAGTATTTGAAATGCAGAAGGTAATTATAATTTTAAATAATATTTCTATGGGAAAATGTATTCAGAATGCCACAGAATGTCAGGGCATGTCATTCTCCCCATCCCGAATTGGAGCAGGAACACTCCCTCCCCCGTCTTTGGGCAATAGGTCTTAGAGTGCTGTGGACACTAGTTGTGGCTCCTGTAATTAGAGAAGGACTTTCAGCAGAAAGGGGATTGAATGAGGGTGGCCTGAGGGATTGGGTGGAGGGCAGGAAGGGGATAGGTGGGGAGAGATAGGGATTGCCAGAGGCCTGAAGTTCTGACCATATCCTGATCAATGCCCTGTCTATCCTGGTAAGGGGGTTGAGCAATAGTGTTTTTCTCCCTCTAGAGGGCAAAAAAAACCTTGTAGTAATGTTTACAGCAGAGAGGGTAGGGGAATTCCTATCTTCGTCTAGATGGGGTGCTATTGATGTAGTGGGGCCTGTTTTGATTACTTTCTTTTTAAAAAAATCTTTTGAATTTTAGCTGCAAATTATTAGCAATTCTTAAGAGAGAAATTCTTGTAAAAAAATTAAGATGTGAAAATTTGTTCATTCAGCAGTTACTGAGAGCTACTGAGTATAAGGCACTAGCTATCTCAAATTTCTTAAGAACTGGTTGGGTACAAAGCAATGCCGTAGAAGTCTTAAATTGCACAGTATGTTCTAGTGGTTATGTTTTTTGACTCCAGGAGCTTCCAGTAGGAAGACAGTATTCTCTACCGTATTTTATGGGGACTCTTGTAACAGTGAAGGTGTAGACAGAACATGGTAAGTCTTTAGATGAGGGAGAGATCACTTCTAGAGAGAGAAGTTGGAAAGATGTGAGACCTATGGATATAGGGTAGGATATTCCAGTCAAGATGTAGTGAGTACTTGAATTTGGTTGTTTTCAGATATGAATGTAGATCCAATAGGTCTTGGCAACTGAGTGGATAAAGAGAGTGGATAAAGGAAGAAGTGTTATGATTTTTGAGCTGGAGTAATTGTGAAGGTACTGAGATCTTTACAGATAGAGAAAACATACAGAAAGTTTGTATGTTTAGTTTAGGTCACATTGAGACTGAGCAGCCTTTTGATCTGTGCAGGTGGGCAGGTAGGAAACGAGGGACTGGAGCTGTGGAAAGACCCTGGGCGAAGGGTTTTCAAGTCCTCTAGAAATTATGGCTTGGATAAAATAACCAAGAAGATAAAAAGATCAAGAATACATCTTTGGGGGGATATCTCTGACTTGACAACAGCAAGAGGGAAAAAAAGGTGTTCAAAGAGACGAGGAGCACAGAATTACAAGAAAAAGGTGGTCATCATTATCATAACATAAAAAATTATATTTACTTGATCACAAAAAAATAAACATCCACCTACTAGATTGGTAGAAAGGAAATTTTTGGTAACCTTTGAGAGAAGAATTTTAATAATGTGATGTAGCTGGGTGCCATCAGTGGGTAGTCACGGAGGGAGGCTTGTAGAGAAGGAAGGAGAGAAACAGTTGAGGGAGGGATAGGATCTTGGATAAGAGACACTTAAGCATGATTAGGGGCCAGCGTTTCCCAAAGGGTGATTTCTGTGGATCATTGTATCCTTGGGATACAGTTTATGGTTTGACCTTGAGATACATCCTCTGATGTAGAAGATCCATGGTTAAATAAATTTGAGAAATATTCCTTGAACAAAGTTAAACAGGTTTCTTTACCACAGGACTTCTCAAGGCCATTATTGCATTAATGTGAATAAGAAATATTTGAGAGAGACATAGTATACAGTTTTGCAGATTTTTGACTATGAAAACCTTTTTTGTTAAAGCATGTCATGGCATTGATGCGTTCTAGGCACACACAGTAAGAAATGCTGTTGCAGGCCAGGGGACAAGATAAAGTAAGGAGATAGATCAAAATGAAAAGGAGAATAGGCTATTTGCCTGCCCAGAAACCTTCAGTAGCTGCTAAGGGCCTAAAAGATAGTTTATTGATTTACTTATTTTTACTGGAAATTTTTTTCTTATTGAGATATAATTAATATACCATAAAATTTATCATTTTAAAGTGTACAATTCAGTGGTTTTTTAGTATATTCACAGAGCTGTGCAATCATCATTACTACCTAGTTCCAGAACATTTTCATCACTCCACCCCTAAAATCCATACCTGCCAACAATCACTCCCAGTCCCCACTCCTCCCAGCCCCTGGAAACCACTAATCTACCTTTTGTCTCTATGAATTTGTCTATTCTGGGCATTTCATACATGAAGGAAATCATATGATATATGCCTTTTATGTCTGCTTTCTTTCACTTAGCATGATATTTGCAAATTCTACTTGTTGTAGCCTGTATCAGTACTTCATTCCTTTTTATGGATGAATAATATTCCGTGGTATGGATATACCACATTTTTTTT
>RJWJ010009614.1:20885-49575 GCA_004363605.1 Indri indri | reverse complement strand
AAAAAAAAAAAAAAAAAAAAAAAGAAAAAAAAGAAAAACTCTCTCTTGACCTTACCCCTATACCTCTTTTCCTAATGCACCATGCAAATCTCTCTACCCAAGCACTTACCACATCATTTTAGAATTGTCTGTCATTAGATTGTAAGTTCTTCAGGAGCCATTTTGGTAACTTCAAAAGCAAGCATAGCATTAGGTATCTACCAGATATAGAACCTGAAGCGCAGAAAAGTGAAACGATAACTTGTCTGGGAAGATACAGACAGAACTCCCAGTCCAGTGCTCTTTCTACTGTACTATGAAGCCTTCTTGGTAGTTAATAGTTCTAAGGGGAAAGTGGAGGGCTCTGGTATTGATGCAAAAATAGGCTTTGTTTTCCTTAAGAAGAGGGAAGAATTGAGCCAAATGCCATTTACATATCTTTTCACACACTTCCTATTGAGAACCAAATGCACTTCATGTGTTTTTATATATCCCAAGTGGATACAGCTTCAAGAACAGAAGATTCTAGTCACTACAGAGATGTCCCCCTCAACTCTCCACCTCCTCCTACCTTAAACATCACTGCTGCTTTTAACACACACATTGGAGAATCAAGTAACCAATGCCCGCCCACTGCTCAGATTCCTTCAACTACCACATCAACACTGAGGAAACCCAGATCTCCCTGGCAGACATTCTTTTCAAAGATTCACTTACATGCAAGCCTCATAAACCAAACCCTCTGAGAAATGTACTGGAAACTAACAATAAAGAGAAGACAGGCATTCCCTCTGTAGTCCTTCAGAAACTGGGTAGCTCAACATGCTTCAACAGAATACCTCAAAAAGAGTAAAAGTATCAGCCGGGCACGGTGGCTCATGCCTGTAATCCTAGCACTCTGGGAGGCCGAGGCGGGTGGATTGTTTGAGCTCAGGAGTTCGAGACCAGCCTGAGCAAGAGCGAGACCCCGTCTCTACTAAAAATAGAAAGAAATTGATCGGACAACTAAAAATATATAGAAAAAATTAGCCGGGCATGGTGGCGCATGCCTGTAGTCCCAGCTACTCGAGAGGCGGAGGCAGTAGGATCGCTTGAGCCCAGGAGTTTGAGGTTGCTGTGAGCTAGGCTAACGCCACGGCACTCACTCTAGCCAGGGAAACAGAGTGAGACTCTGTCTCAAAAAAAAAAAAAAAAAAAAAAAAAAGGGTAAAAGTATCCTCTTGAGGAAAAATTAACCAGTTATGAGTTTTTCCTAGGATATTTTAAATTATCTGTTTTATGTTGAACATTCTAACGAAGATGAGGTACTCAAAAGCAAAGCAGCTGCTGAGATATCTGAGGTAGTATTAAAATCCTTGGAGTTCAGCATTATGGGTACACACTCCCTATACATGTTTGCTCTGCCAATTCTCATATTCTCTGACACCACATTTAGTTCCAACTACCTCATTTTACACTCAAGAAAACCAAGGACTGTACCTTACCTCCTCTTAGATTTAGGATAAAAACATGATGCTTACTCAATTCTAGCTGAATAGTATTTCAAATCCTTCCTTAGGTTCCAGATTCATCCTTGATATTAAATATTCAACAGTAATATGTTACTCTGACAACCACCAGGCCTTGCTAAAAAGCAAAAATAGCACCATTTTCTACATAATAATAATAATAATAATCTGACAAGGTAGTAAGAAGCAAGACAGATAACCTGGCCTGTCCCAACTCTTCCTGGGTCTCAGTTACAGACTGAAAGGAGCTGCACACCAATGTGTGTTTTATATCATCAACTGTCGAGCCTGTAATAGTCATGCTTCTTTCAAACCAAACTCTACTTCGGCACATTCCTCCAGGAGAGAAACCCTTGAGTACACTCAGGTCAGAATTTAATCCATTAACACTGGATGCTATAAGCACCTTGCTGTCAGACTCTCCATAGCATAAACCCCTTGAGTGCAGCAACCCACCTTAGTCATTTTCCTAACACAACCTCCTGGTTCCAAACTAGTACCAAAATATTCAGCTCAGTAAAGACCCTGTTAAAGCTTTGTTAACCACATATTACAATGCAGACACATTATGGACCCAAGAAACTGACAACAGATACTGGTACACAACAAAAACCACATTAGATAAGGAGAGATATAGTTGTCTTGGAGCACAGTGCTTTGAGAATTAGTTACAAGGAATGGACTACCTCACGAAAATGAACATAAATGTAGAATTTGGTATACAATTACAGGTTATGCAGAAACCCTGGTTAAGAATCCAAGCCTTCACAATAGCATAAGATCCCAGTCCTCCCTTGCTCAGAAGATACAAGACATGGATTTCCTTACTGGTACTAGAAACTTCTTGACTTCCTCCATGGCATGGGCCATAAGAGCGTAAGCCTCACATGGGGGTCCAAAGACTTCAATGAAGACATGCAGATCCATATTTAAGTGGGCATATTTGGGGTCTCCACCTTTGCGCAGCTCTTCCTCCTATGGAAAAATGCAGAGAAACATACCATCCTGTGGACTAGGGAGAAAACAATACCTTTACCTCTAGGCAAAAGGAACAGCATGAAAATAATCCCAATGTCTAAGAAAAACAGTAAAGTTTAAGAACGTGAAACACGCTTTGGAGAACAGTAATTCACACAACCTGCTAAACCTGCACTTGGGTGTGCTATTAACAGTTGTCATCTTAAATCCCTGGGGTATTCACTGGAGCGCTTACTAGAAGTGTAAGAGAGAAAAACTGTACTTCTAGTCTCTGTTCAGATAATAGCTGTTTGTCAAGCATTTGCATGTATGAATATATGTATGGCCAAGCATTTATTTTTAAATCCAGGTAGAGCTGTTAATCACTAGCTAACCACTAGCTCTGCTTATCTGCTTATAGGGTCTGGGGAGTTCTAGGGGAGGAAAGAACTCAGGACAGAGAGAAGAAAAGCTCACATAAATCTCATTAGCTAGAACAATATACTTCAGGCCCACCTGAATGCGTCTAGTGAGAAAACATGAGTGATAAAAGAGGATCTGAGAAAACGTTGTCAGGCTACATAAAAGAAGGCCTGAAGAGCAAGTTTTTAGATTACAGCAGGCATATCTTATCTAAAAAGCTGACTCTAGAAAGCTAGGACTATTTTGTTTTGGTGGGAAATTTCTTGGTGCTTACAAAGAGTACACAGCATATGGGGTGATGGCATGGAAAAAAAATAAGATGCATTAGGTTCTGTTGTCAGGATTACTCAAGTTCCTTTTGGAATACATTCTTTTTAGTAGGCCTCACATTCCAGCTGGCTATAAAATAAACCAACTAATTCTCAAACTCACCTGCACTCCTAACACTACTGTTCTCACCTTTCCATGTTACTGCAAAGAGGGTGTGCTGTTCACATTGTAGTGTCTTTAGTCTGGTTTAGTCTAGGCTTTCATACATTCAGCTCCCCTTTCAAGTTTTCACAGATACTCCTACCAATTCCAAAGTTTCTATTACTATGCAGTCAAAAGTCAGAAAGAAAATCACCAAAGCACACCCAGGCTCTTCCAGGGTCACCAAGCAAATAAATTAACCTGGTCTATAATTTCTTGCACCCAATGCAAACTAAAAGGAATCACATTCTGTACATATACGAAATACTTACTTCCATAAAGCATTCATACTGTATTCTCGGCAATGAGAAAGCATTGACAGTGTCCTGCTGCCTCACTAATGTGAGCTTACCTTGGCTTTGTCTCTCATTGAGCCCTTTCCCAACACAGATATCTTTGCACCAGTCTCTTCCTGAAGTCTTTTGATTGTATTCCCTTGTGGTCCAAGAATCTTCCCCACAAAATTGAACTGACAGAAAATAAAAGATTTCTAAATACACATGCTCCTATATAAAACACCCCACATACATTATCTCATTTGATCTTCAGCAACCCTGCAAAATATGTAGAAAATTACCGTTCCCATTTGACTGAAGGATACACTGAGGCTGTGCTGATAAAGTGATTAGCGTAAGGTTATGCAATTAGAAAGTGGCAATTCCTAGACTTAAACTTGGGTTTTCTGATGTAGTCTGGTGCTCTTTCCATAATACACACACTGCAACCCTTAGTATTTAACTTACGTAAACATTTTTAAGCCAGTGACCTCAAAACAGAACACACACACAGCACCCTTTGATAGCACATCTGGTAAACTAAATACAACTAACTGCTTTCCTAAAAAAATAAGAAAGCATTTACTTAAGTAAGAAAATTTAATTTCATCCAGTCAAGAATTTGTGGGCTGGGCGCGGTGGCTCACGCCTGTAATCCTAGCACTCTGGGAGGCCGAGGTGGGCAGATTGTTTGAGCTCAGGAGTTTGAGACCAGCCTGAGCAAGAGCAAGACCCCGTCTCTACTAAAAAAAAAAAAAAGAAATTAGCTGGACAACTAAAACACACACACACATATATATATGTATGTATGTGTGTGTGTATATATATATATGTATGTGTGTGTGTGTATATATATATATATATATATATATATATATATAAATAAAATTAGCCGGGCATGGTGGCGCATGCCTGTAGTCCCAGCTACCTGGGAGGCTGAGGCAGGAGGATCGCTTGAGCCCAGGAGTTTGAGGTTGCTGTGAGCTAGGCTGATGCCATGGCACTCACTCTAGCCCGGGCAACAAGTGAGACTCTTGTCTCAAAAAAAAAAGAAATAAGAATTTCTTATATTATATTTCCTTTTATTTAGATTCCAGGTCAATCTTTTGACAGAGAACAACTTTTCAGAGTTTAATTTTTCATATGAAACTGGAGCCTGAACAAATATTTGAGAAAGAAATTTTTTTTTTTTTTGAGACAGAGTCTCACTCTCTTGCCTGGGGCAAGTGCCGTGGCGTCAGCCTAGCTCACAGCAACCTCAAACTCCTGGGCTCAAGCGATCCTACTGCCTCAGCCTCCCGAGTAGCTGGGACTACAGGCATGCGCCACCATGTCCGGCTAATTTTTTTTCTATGTATATTTTTAGCTGTCCAATTAATTTCTTTCTATTTTTGGTAGAGACGGGGTCTCGCTCTTGCTCAGGCTGGTCTCGAACTCCTGAGCTCAGAACAATCCGCCCACCTCGGCCTCCCAGAGTGCTAGGATTACAGGCGTGAGCCACCGCGCCCGGCCCAGAAATTTTTTTTAATAATAAGAAGATATTATATTTCCTTCCTGGCTATAGCTATCCTATTAGTTATGGACCTAGATATTTCAACTGCCAGAAACAGGTACTACAGGCATAGAAGAGAAGCTTCATAGGCTTAAGTTTCTGAAGCACCACAGTCCCCAGAAGTCTTTATCATAGTCCATATGAAGATAACTCAAAGCAGTGAGGCATTCTTTTGCCTTACCTTGGGATACTGTTTGACAGGTATCAGCACCCGCTCTTTCAGCTTCATATTCTTATGAGAAAATAAATCCAAGTAATTCTCCTCATCGTCCTTTTTTGAATCTCCCTTCTGAATCTTCTCAATTTCTAAATAGGAAAAACAATTTATTTTTGCTCTGGTAAATAAAGGCAACTTTCAAAGTCTGCTTAAGGCAATAACATGGAGTACCTTGTAATGAGACCAAACAATTCAGATGAATGTGCTATTTTCAGACAGAAACTGGCTGAAAGCACCAAAGCTATATGAGGTTGACTAGGAAACCCAAAGCCTGCTTCTATTAAGAGCAGCGTGCTCTTCCACCCGCACCTGAAGCCTTGACAATAAAGACATTCAAATATTTCTTGACGTAATAAAAAACAGGTTTAATGAAACTAATGAGATAGGGGAATGGAGGATAAAGAAACTTAAAAAGAAAATCAAAATCTGCATCAATAAAAAGTATAAAGTCTTATCCTGATGAAAAAATAAAAGTCAATAATTTAAATATACAATGGATAGTTCCATTAAAATGCCACTAAGACAGTAGTGCTCTGGATACTAGTCCTTAAGAGTTTGAAAGACCTGGTTCTTACTCTGCCACTCACTAGTTGAGTGAACTTAGACAAGTTATTTAATTGCTCTGAATTCTAGTTTCCTCATTTGTAAAACAGAGGCAGTTTCTACTTCATGAGGTTGCTATAAAGACAGAATAAAGTAACATGTGTACACATGCCCAATTAAAGCCCATTTCTTAGAAAGTGCTTAATATACAGTCACCATTAGCCGAAATTTAGTCAATGCCCAAATGAGAAAATGTATTAAAAACCACTTTATTGAAGTATGACTGACATGTAAAAAGTTGTTCATATTTAATGTATAAAATGATGAGTTTGGAGATACATATACACCTTGTGGAAACCATCGCCACCATCAAGGGTGTATACATATCCATCAGCATCGAAGGTAGTTCCAATTTGCAGGTTAAGACAGTTTCATTAGATAGAAACTTAGCATCCAAAAAGATTTCCATCATTAAGGAACTTCATTCGTTCATTCACTCATTCAGTGATTACAAGTGTTTGAGTGCTTCCTATGGAGAGGCAGATGAAGAGGCAGAGATATAGATATGATCATTAACCCACTATGAGAAGCTTACTAAAGGCCAGGCATTTATCTTGCAAAGTACAGGAGATATAAAAGAACAAGACATACACTTCCCATCTTCACTGTTTATATACTACATACAGTTCCCAGACTATGGGGGTGGCAATGAAGTATAGTTAAGTGCTATAATAGGAATTCTAACAGAGATGAAGGCAGAGTGTCCAAAGAATGAGCAGCAACTGAAAGTTATATGGTTCACTGAGAACAGTCAAAAAAAAGAAATGTATACTCCCTGAAATCAGTGGAACATTCTTAATAACAAAGAAAATTCTACCTATATAAAATTCCCATACTGGGCCAGGCACAGTGGTTTACACCTATAATCCCAGCACTCTGGAGACCGACAGGGGAGAATGACTTGAGCCCATGAGTTCAAGACCAGCCTGACAACATAGCAAGACTGTCTCTAAAAAAATTTTTAAAAATTAGCTGGGTGTGGCATGTGTCTGAGGTCCTAACTACCAAGGAAGCTGAGGCGGAGGACTGCTTGAGCCCAGGTGTTTGAGGTTACAGTGAGCTATGATCAAGCCACTGCACTCCAGCCTGGTGACAGACCAAGACCTCACAGGAGTGGGGCGGTGGGGCTGTGGGGGTGGGGGGAGTAGGGGGAATCCCATATTGTGTTTTTATCTTCTATTAATTTTAAGGCAGGAGTTCTCAAACTTTAGTTTGCATGAGACTCACCTGGAGGGCCCGTTAAACTAGATTGCTGGGCCCCAATCCCAGTCTGGGATTTGTGTTAGAAATTTGCATTTCCAACAAGTTACCAGGTGATGCTGATATTGCTGGTCTGGGGACCACACTTTGAAAACCAATGGTTTAAGGTATAAAGATATCCTACCTCAAACAAGTTTTAAAAATAACTGTTTGCACTAAATCCAGCTATGAAATACATAGATGAAGGAAAGTTACTTTGACAGAATATATAGGGTTTTCAAAATTTCAAAATGAAGGCTTGTTAAAAAGCCTCATTTCACATGCTATACTATAGCATGAGCTAATTAACACATACTCCATTGCTTTCTGACAATTAAAACTGCTCATCAATTGTAAATGTTCTTAACTAAACCTTTACTCCTAGGAGAACTGTAAATGACAATGCTCTTCACACTGCTATGTTTCACTGCTTGAAATAGAACACAAATTTGACCTTAAAATTAACAGACTAAACGCTTCATTCAACACCCTACTTGTTTACTGTTTGGTGGTAGATCCTGTCCTCCACTCCTTCCCACATACGGCTAATATTAATGGTTTCTGGTCACTCTTTTTGAGCCTACTATATCTGACTACACTTTTCCCTAACTTCTCAGATTGGAAAACTAGTACTTGATCTTCAAAATCCTAGAGGAACAAAACCACCACAATTCTGATCTGAAAACATCGCTAAGGAGCTTGTAAGAATAAGGAAAAAATTACATACTTTATCTATGCTCCTTTGTGTTTCTTAAGTCTACTATCTAGTTTGGCCTTTCCACTGTATTTTATACCACTTTCCAGAAACCTTGGTCAGTGCAAGAAGACTCAAAGTCTGTTGATCTACTGTACTCCTATAAGAAGGTGTTTACATGCAATGTAATACACCCTGTGAAATTTAAGGCCTTTCTGTAACATGGATCCTTCTATTTTTTTTGAAACAGCTGGATCTTAGAATTCCTCTAATTTATGTCACAACTTTTTAAAGAATAAGAAAGCATTTTTAGAGAATTAAGAGAAGACTGATCATTTAAATAAAACTGATAGTAGAAAAGATAAAACAATCAGAGGATGTTAGCCTAGAAAGCAAGACTCAGAAGCAACTTGAGCCTTCAAGAAGGGTTATCTTTCAAGTTTGGAAGGAGAGGGTCTGAGTATTTTTTCAATGCCTACTATATATCAAATACTGTACAAATATTACCTCATTTATCCTCAAAAAATTCAGTGAAGTAGCTAGCACTATCCCCATTTTACTACTGAGCAAAGTGAAACTCAGAAAGGTTAAACAACTATCTCCAGGTCACAAAGATGTTAAAGTACCGGAATAAGGATTAAACCTCATGCTTTTCCTACTGCCACTCAATGAGGAGTGCGTGTGCGGGCACTTTAAGCAAGGAAGAGCTGATTTTATAAAATCTGGGAAAGTACAATTTATACCCTCAGACACTGTCTTGCAGCCTAAAGGCAATGAAAGGGCTTTATGGGTGCCTCAGATATTCAGTTGCCTGATGGGCTTTCTTTCCTTTTCTTTTCTAATTCTGTATTTCTCTCCTTGGCCTCACTTCCCCTGAAAAGCTAGAGAAGGCTGAAATGGGAAGGAAAAAAAAAAAAGCTTCCTAACAATGGCTTAACTTCAGGCAAAAGTACTTTCTAGACAACCTTTTTGGAGCTGCCTCCTTTAAGAGATCTTTGCCTAGGTCTCTGAAGACCCTGGATGTCCCAAGAGCCAAAGAAAGGAAAGCTGAGGAGTAAACAACACAGAGAGGCGACCCATTTGTTTCCCGGCCAGACACTTATAATAATGATACCTTATCCAGGGCCTTCTGTGTGTCAGGAATTTTGTATTTATCATTTCATTTTGTCTTTGTAACCAGTATTATCTCCATTTAACAAATGAAGAAACCTGGGCTCAGAGAAGTTATGAAACTTGTCCAAGATCTCAAAACTCATTAGTGAGTCACTAACCCAAGTCACTCCTTATCCTAGAGAGAATAAATTCAACCAACCTTGTGGCATCTAGCTAGCTTTTACTGTAACTTAACCTTTCCTTTTTTGGGGGGGGGGGGGTAGGTTTTATCCCAGACTGTAAGCTCCCACATTTCTTAGTATGTCTCAGAGGAAAGAACATGGGTTTTGAAGCTAGACAGAAATGAGGTCTATGGCCATACCACGTTGAATGCACCCAATCTCATCTGATCCCAGAAGCTAAGCAAGGTTGGGCCTGGTTAGTACTTGGATGGGAGACCACCCGGGAACACCAGGTGCTACAGAATATAAAAAAAAAAAAAAAAAAATGAAGTGCATCTATCTATCTATATTTATTTACTTTTAGAGACCTGGTCTCACTCTGGCACCTAAGCTGGAGTATAGTGGTGTGACCACAGATCAATGCGCCTTGAACGCCTGTGCTCAAGTGATCCTCCTGCTTCAGCCTCCCAAGTAGCTGGAGCTACAAATGTGCACCACCATAACCAGCTAACTTTTTTAAAAAATTTTGGCAGAGATGGGGGTCTCACTATGTTTGTTGCCCAGGCTGATCTTGAACTCCTGGCCTCAAATGATCCTCCCATCTCGGTCTCCCAAAGTGCTGGGATTCTAGGCGTGAGCTGCTGTGCCTGGTCTAAAAGTCCATTCTATGACAGTGGCAAACCCTGTTGTACTGACCAGGGCCTCCCAAATCTTTTCCTTAGGGTACAACTTAGAGCTTAGGGCTTTTTCCTTTAAAAAAAAAATTGGTTTTAAAAAAGTTTTGAGTTAATTGTAGATTTATATGCAGTTGTAAGAAATAATACAGAGAGATCCTGTACACCCTTTTCCCTGTAACATTTTGCATATTGTGATAATATCACAATCAGAAAATTAACAATACAATCCATTGACTTTATTCAGATTTCATCAGTTTTCCATGTACTTATTTGTGTTTAGTGCTATGTGATTTAATCATAAATTCGTGTAACCACCACAACAGTCAAAACACAGAACAGTTCCATCACGAGGATACTTCATGCTACCTTTTTATAGCCAGACACCTCCTTCCCTCACCATTGGCAGCCACTAATCTGTTCTCCATCTTCATTATTTTGTTTTTCAAGAATATTAATGGAATCATTTAGTACATAACCTTTGAGATTAGCTTTTTTCACAAAGCATAATTCTCTTGAGATCCATCAAGTTGTTGTATTTATCAATAGTTCATTTCTTTTTACTGCAGAGCAGTATTCCAAGGTATGGACGTACCACAGTTTATTCACCTACTGCAGGCATATGGTTTGTTTTCAGTTTTGGCTATTCTGAATAAAGTGCTATGAACATTCATGCACAGGTTTTTGTGAACTTGAGTTTTAATTTCAATAAATACTCAGGAGTGCAATACCTGAATCGTATGGTAAACATTTAGTTTTGAGTAAAAAAAAAAAAAGCCTGTTTTATCATAGTATGCTTAACATTTTGCTAATATTTGTTTTATAAAAATAGCATTATACCATATGTAGCCTTACAGTACTTACACTTTTCATCTAACATTAGATTTCCAAGATTTCTCTATGTTGTTGCATGTAGCTATACTGCATTTTCATTACTGTACAAATATTTTACTTTGTAAATCTATCACATTGTCCAATGAATGGTGAAACATGTTGCCCCATTTTGTGAACAGGAGGCACTATTTTATGAATGAGGTGTTAATGTATAAAAGTTACTTTGCACACATTCCTAGGAATGGTGTTGCTCAGTTTTAAGGAACTTCTATGTTCAGCTTTCAAATAAACTGCCAAACTGTTATCCAGAGTAGTTGTACCAATTCAGATTTCCACCAGCAATGTGTAAGAATTTCTTCTAAGGCATATCCTCTCAAGCCCTACTTCTTGTTTGACTTAATTTTTGTCGGTGTACCATGTTTTCATTATTTTCCTATCTCTAAAAGTTTTCTTTACTGATCTTCATTTACTTTTTCTTTTTTTGGAAACAGGGTCTTATTTTGTCACCCAGGCTGGAGTGCAGTGGCATAATCACAGCTGACTGGGCTCAAGCAATCACTTTGGCCTCAGGCTCCTGAGTAGCTAGGACTATGGCCATATGCCACAACTCAGCTAATTTTTTAGTATTTTGTAGGGATGGAGTGTCCCATATTGCCCAGGCTGGCCTTGAACTACTGGGCTCAAGTGATCCTCCTGCCTTGGGCTCCCAAAGTGCTGGGATTACACTTTATATTCAACATGTCAAGTTAAAAAAAATAAATCCAGTTGGAATCAGTTTGGAAAATGCAAAAATTCAACAGGTCAAGAGTACTGTCTTCTTTATAATCTTAGTTCCTCCTCTGCAAAGACATGGCATGTTTCTTTTTATTCAGACGTTCCTTTATTACCTTTGGTAATTCTATGTTGACAAGCCAGGTGGTAACATATCCCTCACATACAATATTGAGAAAAAATTCTTTCTGCCCCAGAGATGACCAGAAGAATGAAGATAACAACTATAAAATGAGTAGCACACCTCATGACATGTTACATGCTCTACAAAGGTTAAATATTGTCACCGTTTTTACTTATTCACATACATTTTCAACTTTTAAAATTGCTTATCTCAGGCCGGGCGCAGTGGCTCATACCTGTAATGCTAGCATTCTGGGAGGCTGAGGCAGGAGGATAGCTTGAGCTCAGGAGGAGTTCAAGACCAGCCTGAGCAAGAGAGATACCCCATCTCTACTAAAAACAGAAAAAAGAGCCGGATGTGGTGCTATGTGCCTAGTCCCAGCTACTCGGGAGGCTGAGGCAGGAGGATCACCTAAGCTGTGGGAATTTGAGGTTGCTGTGAGCTAGGCTGAGACCACCACACTCACCTGGGCAACAGAGTAAGACTGTCTCAAAAAAAAAAAAAAAATTGCTTATCTCAAGGCATTTTATATTATTCTAAAAATGAGATAATTTTGCCGATTCTTTTCTAACTGGCTATTGTCTGTATGTCAGAAACCTAGTAATCTGTACATCTTTAGTTTGTAATGATTTTCCTAGGTAAACAATCATGATATTGTTGCAAAGAGTGATAAATTTTGCCTCTTTCTTTGCTAAATATTAATATTTATACTTATATTTGGTCTATACTTCGTTTGCAATTCTACTTTCCAGTTTTAGGTTGGTTTTTTTTTTTTTTTGAGGCAAAGTCTCCTTTGTTGCCCTGGGTAGAGTACAGTGGCATTATCATAGCTCACCGCAACATCAAACTCCTGGGCTCAAGCAATCCTCTTTCCTTAGCCTCCCGAGTAACTGGGACTACAGGCACATGCCATGACGCCTGGCTTATTTTTTTTTTCTATTTTTAGCAGAGACAGGGTCTCGCTCTTGTTCAGGCTGGTCTTGAACTCCTGAGCTCAAGCAATCCTGCAGGCGCCGCCTCCGCCTCCCAGAGTGCTAGGATTATGGATGCGAGCCAACACACCTGGCCTACTTTCCAGTTTTAATAGCAGGTTTGGGGAACGTTTCAATATATTTCTATAGAATATTGTAAATAAAATAAAGGAATTAACTATTTTAAAGTTTCAACATACTTCGTAAAATGTTCTCCTTTGTAGGCTATCGTATTTGGAGGATGGATTTCTGAGTATCCTTTCAAGATCTCATTCTGAGGACTGTTAATCTATTCAAATGTTTACTTATTCTGGGGTCACTTATATAATACTAACTTGTAGTTTCCTAATTATATAAAGTGGTAAAAGAACGCTGACATATACAACAGCATTTTATGTTTATTACATAAATATATTAACACAAATGAGATGAATTATTTTTGTTCAGTAAACAAGCAGGGGGGTTGAGTCTTTGCATGTCTGCAAATGCCACTGATCATCATAGTTGAGTATCAATTAAACTAATATAGTCTGTATTCAAAATCTACATTCCTCAGAATTGTGTCAATATTTTTCCATCATTCCCATCTTCAATGAAGATGAATATGTATTCATTCATAATATTTAGTAGGAGGCCACTCTGGGCAGCACTCATCAAGGCACAGGAGATACAGCAGTGAACAAAGCAGACAAAAGATCCCTGCTCTGGTGGAGCTGATATTCTAGCCAAGGAGGAGGAGTGATCAACAAATAAATGCTGTACATAATTATAATATACAGTACAACAGATGCTGATAAGTGCAAAATAAAGTAAACCTTGGAGAGGGACAAGGAGAGCTGGTGGTCTGGGTCTTAAGGTACCTTGTGGGGAATGGGCAGAGGCGGCCTGGAGGAGTCAGTCGGTCCCAAATACTAGACTCTGCTCTTTGGTTCCTTCTGTATCTTGGCCCCATCATCTTCACTGCCCTGTTGGCATTCTGATACTTTCAAATAGATTTTCTTTTAATATTTTGTCCAATTAAAGCTTACAATTAAAGTACAATTTGCAGTAGGCATTATAGTAGGGGAGAGGGATGTTAAGTGGGTAGCCTAACTGAAAATCCTGGTTATGTTGTTCCTAATTTTTTTTTTTACTTTAGGCAAATTATTAATCTCTGGGTGCCTTGGTTTCCTCATCAGTAAAAGTTGAGGATATTAAGAGTAACTTCTCATAGCGTTATCCTAAAGTTTAAATATTTAATATAAAGTACTCAGACCAGTGCCTGCACAGTAAGCGTTAGCTGTATTTTTCTTACATGTGTTCTTATCAGAGCTTAAAATACTCTTTTCAGAGTCTTACTCTCTCACAATTCGTTGTGACCTCACTGTAATCTCTTTTCAAGATCATTCAGAAATATTTTAAAAGCCAGGCCCAACATATAGTAAGACCTATCCATGCTAAGAAGTATCCACACATCCCAGATCTGTTCTCTTAGTGAGTCAACATTACCTCAATGCCATTTCTCCAATCAAAATTTCAGTTCGGTTAAAAAAAAAAAAAGACACAAAAAAAGTCCAAGTTAAAAATAAAGAATACTCTCTTAGTAATAAAAAGCAAGCAGTGAGAGGAGAATTAAAATTATACATAAGTTTTAAGGATCAATAGTTTTTGGTGGTTATCCTAAGAAACCATCTTTTAAACGACAAACACACTGGGCACCTGATGTGGTCAAAAAGGCAAAATATATCTTGTGTTTTCATACCTTGTTCAGTACTATGGATTTACAACTAGAAGAAAACTGGTGACATGTTATTATCTAATGATTATAGGTCAAAGGAAACTGCTAGTGATTTTACATACCATTTAATCCTCACAACTCACCATCCCACTTTACAGATGAGGTTACCAGGGTCCAGAAAGTTTCCCAAGATCAGGTTACCAAAAGGGCCAGAGTTTTAAACCCAAGCCAATACCTTAGCTCTAAAGTTTATTTTATTCTCATGTATTTAATCTGGACTGATTAAAGATTCCAGGAAATAAAAAAAAAAGACTACCAAGTCAATCTTTACCATTTAGTCTGACATTCCACAGTCATATACATGCTTTCAGATTCAACCAAACACCTAGTGTTTGCTACATGCAACACAGTACGAAAAATATAAAGATAAAAGGCAATTCTTGCCCTGAAACAGCTTATTCTTAAAAGAACACAACCAGCAGTGTTTCAAAACCTGAAAGTGTTATACTTTGCGTTGAAAATGTTATTTATCGGCCAGGCGTGGGGGCTCACACCTGTAATCCTAGCACTCTGAGAGGCCGAGGTGGGAGGACTGCTTGAGCTCAGGAGTTCGAGACCAGCCTCACAGCCTCAGCAAGAGCGAGACCCCGGCTCAAAAAAAGAAAAGAAAAAGAAAAGAAAATGTTATTTATCTAAATGTCCTTCTTCCTGACCATCACGTGTTTTGTTAATTGTGCTTGAAGGTAAAGACTCCTTAACAAGTTTGGAAAATAGAGAACAAAGGGAGGGAAATGATATTTTCACAAGGAACTGTCCATTATATCAACCTTGCCAAAGAGTCCAAGCACTCATTCAGTGTTGAGGGCTGTGAATTTATATTTGCTTAATAAAATTTAGGTATCATAAGAAATACTTATTAAAATAATATTTTAATTAAAAGCGAGGGTCAAATAGAAGGCTTTAGGGAAAAATCAGAGCGACTAAGTGATTGGCCAGTGCTGATCAGGAAAGGAACGCTAGTCCACGGAAAGAACAAAGACTACCATTTATAATCTACTTCACTACCGAAGCAAAAATTTAAAAAACAACAACAAAAAGACCAAGCTTTGCAGGTACAAGCATCGTGCAACTCCTCTCAGTTTCTGTCCATCTCATTGGGGAACATCAAAGAAACTACGGGGTAGTCCCTTACCTCCGTCAACTGTCCCACTTCACTGCCTGTAGGGTTATTTTCCCCCTTCCTGAATGATGGTGAACACATGCTGTAAAATACAGAGGAGCAACCTTCCGGCTCTATGGCAGTTCTCATTTTATCAGCCGAAGTCGGAAATCTGATTCGGAAAACCTCAAGCTCCGATTCCCACAAGTCGCTCCTGCCTCTCAGCTACTTTAGCTACGGTTACCGCTAAGTCTGGCCCAGCCCGAACGACAGCCGCACACTGGACGGGACATTCCAGCCTCACCCCACCTCACCTCGGCCCTTCCTCCCACGGCCCCTCCCCGCTCAGGCTGTCTTCACCTCCTACACCCTCGGATGAAGCGCTCACTGCCACCCGCGATCAAAAAGGCTTTCCCTTTGGGGGAAGGGGGAGATAAAGGTTCATTTCTGGAAGAATCTGAGCACTCAGAGCTCGGGGCAGCTGCAAGAGGGGGGAGGGTCGTGGAAAGGGGCGGGGAGCTCAGTACTATCCATCAAGATCCTAGCGCTAGGAGATCACCAAGTCGCCTTCGGGCCTCCACTGCAGCCTAGAAATTCACCCTCGCACCCCGGGCCGAGGTGGGAATGTGGGATCCAGGCTCCCAAAGATAATGAGAAGGGCGCTCCCGACTGCCTCGGTCCCGAGGGGGCGGGAAGCGAGGGGAACAAAGCCGCTGCCACTCAAAGCCTCCGGGCAGGCGACCTGAGGGGCCGGGGAGGCCCGCTTACCTGCGGTCAGCAGCTGCATGGCGTGAGTGAAGGATGGGTCGAGGGAGTCCTTCTCCGCCATGAGTTCGGGCAGGTACTTGTTCTCCGGCTCCATTTTGACCGAGGCTGTGGCTGAGGGGGGCAGCAGCGGGGTCGGCGCTGGACCGCCCACTGTCGCGTCGGGACCCGTGGCCGAGGGCGGCAGCAGCGGTGGCGGCTGCGTGGCGGGAGAGGCCCGGGCGCCCCCCCGGGACCCCACTCCGCCTCCCCGGGACCGGTGAGGCAGCGGCGGCTGCCGAGACGGCGTCTGACGCACCGAGGGGTGGGCACCTGAGGGGTCCATAGTGCCGCTGCGGCCCGAGGACCGGCTCATGCGCGCGGCGGGGTCGTCCCGGCGCTGCATCGGGGAGGATGTGCGATCGAGAGAGCGAGGAAGCGGCGCGGCAGCGGCAGAGGCCCGAGCGGCGGTTGGCGGGTGTGGGAGAGCGGCAGCGACAGCGACCGAAGCCGACCCGAGCGACCCAGCGAGAGAGAGCACCGGAAATGAGGCGGCGCGCGTGCGCAGCCAGCCACCGGCACCGCCCTTGGGCTTCTCGGTGGAGAACAAAGTCCCAGTCTGGCCACGGCGCTTGCGCACCGCCGCGGCGCCCGAAGAAGTCGCCTCCCCGCTCCCTTTTTCCCTCCGAGCCCGCCAGGCCAGAGCTTGGTGGGCATGCGCAGGAGGCCGCGGGCTCTGTTCGTTTTCTTTTCCACGTGACTCGGCGCTAGCGGGACACGTGTCTCCTCCCCCTTCTGGCCGAGTGTGAGAGGGGGGCGGAGGCTGTGGAATGTCTTTGTCTGCGCGCGGGCCCGTGGAGTGTCGGGGGAGACCTGTTACTCGCGGGGCCACGCCCTCTCCAACGGCTGCGCGGCCGAGGGAGGACGTGCTGAATGGCGAGGGGGTGGGGAGTGGAGGGGGGCGGTCACAGAAGCAAGGAAATAAAAGTAGAACGGCGTGGGACGCGCGGGAAGGGGAGGGAGAGAGGAGGGAGAGACAGGGCACGACACCGGGAGAAGAGGGGAGGGCTAAGGGAGAGTCTGACGCAGGGATGAGTGGTGGAGATGGGGACGGGAAGCCTGGAGGGAGAAATTGAGGAACGACCGTTCGGTGGAAAGACTGAAGGCTATTGGAGGACTTGAGGAGGGAAGGTTTAGGTCGGAGGCCTGAAGTCTAGGAAAAAAGAGGGGCCCAGACCAAAGCAGGGGGCCCAAGTTGTGTCCCAAGGTTTCCAAAATAGTAGGTTCTAAAACGCAGGCCATTGTTAGAGAAATCTTCAAAGAAGCAACATTTTAGCTCTTTTTACATATTCTGCTGCTTTATGCTGACTTAAGTGTTTCTTCAGCAAAAAAGTGGGGTAGAGGCCAGGTCCTTAATCCGTTTTGGTTGCCTCATTAGGATGGTTCCTTCTGCGACCGACGTGAATATGAATCATTACAGACTTGCTCAGAGACCCTTGCCACTGCTCTTAAGGCCAAGGTACACAGTGGTCAGTCTGCCACTGCATTCTCTACACTTTGAAGTGCTGCATGTAAGTGGAGCCTATAGGTCTCTACTCTCCTACTAAACCATCAAAAACCTCTAACTTTCCCTTCCCGCCACAGATTTTGGCTGCTCCGGTTTAAAGCACTGACTTTTCCTTCTAGACCAGTTCCAACGAGCTCACATTTTTTAACAGTGTTTCTGAAAATTGTCTTCTGGGTGCCTGGAAACTATTGATTTTTGGATCTGAAACTTAGAGGCCTTCAACTAGGGAACATAAAGGCCTTGCTACCTTCTTGAGGGTAGAGAAGAGACTTTACCAAATTACCCACAGAAATGAGAACAAAACACAAATATCTCCATAAACTATATTGTTATATTACTTATATATTATAATATAAATATATAGAAAATCTCCAGTGTCTGGTGTAATACTTTGAGGTCACAAGAAGTGACTCTTCAGGTAGTCAAGTAGGAAAAAAATTTTTTTTTTGTTTTTTGAGACAGTCTCACTCTGTTGCCCTGGCTAGAGTGCGGTGGCATCAGCCTAGCTCAGAGCAACCTCAAACTCCTGGGCTCAAGCAATCCTGCCTCAGCCTCCCAAGTAGCTGGGACTACAGGCATTCGCCACTGTGCCTGGCTAATTTTTTCTAATTTCTAACTTCAAATTTTTTCTGATTTCTCTATATTTTTAGTTGTCCAGCTAATTTCTTTCTATTTTTTAGTAGAGATGGGGTCTTGCTTTTGCTCAGGCTGGTCATGAACTTCTGAGCTCAAATGATCTGCTTGCCTCTGCCTCCCAGAGTGCTAGGATAAAAAAAATATTTTTGAATAACTGTAATAAAGAATGAAATGTAACAAGTGCCAAAAGATAAGTGAAAGCTAAGTGCTATTGGAGTTCAAAGCACAAGATGGATTTTGGCTAGGGGAGAATGAGTTCTAGGCAATGAGAAGTGGAATAAATGAGCAAAGATGAGAACGTGAGAGATGGGTTCAGGGAATAGGAGTAATCCAGTCTCACACTTAAAGGTATAGGTCGCTTGAGAGAGCAACTGCATAAGGAGGCAAAAGGGGCAAGGAGGATATATAGTTCCCTTGCAACTCCTTTCTGCTACTGTCCTTGAAAATCTTACTTGATTGGTGGTGGTACAAATGACTGAAGTGTCCTTGCTCTGTAATGAGATGCCCAAATAGAGGTACCTTGAGCTGAGGCTAATAAAACTTTGATAAAGATGTGTCTGAGAGGAGCTGGGTACTGGTGTCTGTGGGCTTTCTAGACTAGATTCAACAGTCATTGCATATGTGTATCAAACCATGTTGTACACCTTAACTCTGTACAATTTTTAAAAAACACTAAAAAACAAAACAAAACACCCAGTCTTTCTGGGCAGCTGCCAGACTTTACTTGCTTTCTTTAACAGTGGGTTTGAGGGGGGGGTATGAGTTCTTTATTGTAGTGAGAACCCAAAAGGTAATCTCTGAGGCCATGAGTTGTTGAGGCTGCAATGTATGTACCAAGTAAGTGATGCACAGCCTTCCATTTCGGGGGGGCCCTTCCCTGGGGGCAGGGAAGAGTAATTCCTGCCCTGAACATGTAGAGGTCTGGAGTTTATTCTGTGTTGACCACAGCATGCTGCCCCAGATTCACCTTAAGGTTAACAGTATTGTGAAAAGGCTGATTTTGGAGTGAGGCAGACAAATTCAAATCTAGCAATGTCTTGTCATCGCTGTGCATCATGAGGAAAACCACAAGCTCTCCGAACCTTAGTCTCCTCTTCCGTAAAGTGGGGGTAATGATATCTACCTCAAAGGCTTTTTGTGAACATTAACAAATACCATTGTAAACCTCCTGAAAGTAGGGCTTATAAGCAGAAGTAGTAATTATTATTATACCCTTTTAGTGCCTAATGAAGCTTTTTGGGTGCTTTCTGTTGGCCACTGATCTGAAAGTCCCATTCTCTAATCTGTATCATTTTCTCTGACTATAGCTAGACTTGTTTAGGGGACAGGGCAGGGTTCCAAAAAGACAAAATTTCTTCTACCCTATTTCTTCCCTTAATCCAGTTACTATGGTACAGGATGCAGCAGCTATTGAGAGCATAGTGATTCAGATGGAGTTAAGTAGGCTCTGTCTCTTACTTGCAGGTTGAGCACATTACTTAACTTTGCAATATTAGGGTTCTCCAGAAAGACAGAACCAATAGGATATATATTTAGATATAGATATAGACATATGAGAGGGGATTTACTAGGGGAATTGGCTTACACAATTATGGAGGCTGAAAGTCTCATGACAGGACTTCTGCAGGCGGAAGACCCTGGGATGCCAGTAGTGTGTGGCTCAGTCCAGGTCTGAGAGCCTCAGAACTAGGGAAGCTGATGGTGTATTTCTCAGAGGCTGAAGGCTAAGAACCCATGGGCTGCTGCTTAAGTCTTGGAGTCCAAAGGCCAGAGAGCTTGGAATTCTGATGTCCAAATGAAAGAAAAGAAGAATGTCCCAGCTCCAGCAGAAAGAGAGGAAATCCTCTTTTTTCTGCCTTTTTTTGTTTACTCTGGGCCTCCAGCCCATAGAACGGTGCCTGCATAGGCCAATCCCCTCTGGAAACAAACTCACAGATAGACTCACAAATAATGCTTTATCAGTTCCCTAGGTATTCCTCAATTCAGTCAAGTTGACATCTAAAATTAACCATCACACTTGCTCCACCTGTACTTCCTCCTCCTTGATAAAACAGAGGTAATAACAATACCTGCCTCAGGGCTGTTAGGGTTAGCAGAGATAGTGTTGTAAAGCACTTAGCACTGGGGCTGGCAATTAGTAGGTGCTTGATAAGCCATTATTATTATTACACACATTTATTGAGTACCTTACTGCAGTCTTTCACCTGAATCCCTAACAGAGTGGCTGGAAGGATTCACGTTGGCCTGTAGCTGCCTGATCTCCATGGATGGGGACCTGCAGGCCCCGTCTACCTCCCCTGCATCGCAGCCAGTGCTCGGAGAGAAAGGGCTCTGGCCCTGGGCAGGAGACTTTCTCTTCCAAGAGTGTAGTTCAAGTTCATCTGTTCAATCTTAAACACCTACTCGGTGCCAAATATATGGAGGAAGAGAGGAGACAGGGAGATACAAATTCAACATTAAATAAGAGAGTTCCTGCTCTCAAGGAGCTCACCGTTCAGTGAAGGAGACAAATATGTAAACCAAGTGACCGCGTAGCATGGAAAGTGTTGTAAGAGAGGACATACGAGGGGCTGTGGGAATGCACAGGAAGGAGTGACTGACCGACCGCCCAGGTAAGTTAGGAAAGTGGGTGTCTGGGGAGTGGTCAGGTGGGGTGGGAGCAGGGAGTTGCAATGTTGCGAGCTCAGCAGAGCTCAGTCCTGTGCCTGCATTCCCTCCTCCCTGTTCACAGCTCTGGAATTTAGATCTCTTGCTCAGACTTCTGAGTTCTAAATCCAGACAGCCGGTTGCATCCTGACATCCTCATGTGGATGTCTCAGAGGTCCCTCAAACTCAACATGTCCCCAGTAGAACTGAAAGCTCAGGCACCAACGGTGCTGCTCTGCGCCCAGAAAACTTAACACAGCTTCTCTTTGGGGGGCATTTCCTCTCTTCAGGCCTGCTCCAGTGCTTCGAGAGAACATCCACGGGGCCAGCAAAACTTAAGGCAGCAGTCACTCCCTTCAGGGCCCTGTCCCTTGCCTGACTCACTCTAGTCCCGCCCTGCTCTTCACATTCCCACAGTAGGCACCTTTGTAGGGCAGTGTGCAAGGTGGTCAGGGCAGGGCGGACGCACCCAGTGACTGTGGCCCCAATGCTTTGTCTGACACCCACAAGTGAAAAGTCCCTAAAAGCATCCCAGAAATGCTTCAAGGAGACTTTGCAGGGGCAAGAGCAGGAACCCAGGATGATTAGTGTTCCTGTGGCTTCGTCTGAGTCCACAGGCTACTGAGGCCTGCATGATGTGTGGATTATAATAATCTTTTCTCTGCCTCCCCCAGGAACCGGAAGTGAGCTGCTTGTGGGTAGGTCCCATATCTGTCTTTGTATAGTCGAAGGCTGGAACAGAGTTTGTGTTCCATGAGTGTGCATTGACTGAATAAATAGTTGCAAAATAAACTCCCACTCTGCTCTTTGCCTGCTCCACCAACCTGCTCCTCCTGTGTCCCCACCTTAGGGAGCAGTACCCCTAACTCACTGCACAGCTGGAGGTGGAGTGTCCTTCCACCTTCTCTCCACTGCCTTACTGTTCTGCCCCCGCCATACACAGACCATTCTTAAGTCTTGTTTACCTCATAAATATTGTAAATCCCATCCACATTTCTGTCTCCAACTGCCTCCGCCTCCATCTGAGATGCCTTAAGGCCTCACCTGAACACCTGCCCCTCCGAACTAGTCCCTACTTCAACTCCTGTACCCCTTCTCTATTCTCAGCCCAGAAGTAAGCATAATATTTTCTCATTGCCCTTAGGATAAAGACCAGAGTCCTTAATATGTCCAACCTGGCCCTGCCTGCATGCCTGGCTTTCTTTTTGTTTTCTGAGAGACAGAGTCTTGCTCTGTCACCCAGGCTGGAATGCAGTGGTGCTCACTGCAGCCTTGACCTCCTGGGCCTAAAGGATCCTCCTGCCTCAGCCTCCCAAGTAGCTGGGACTACAGGCGCCACCGCCGCTGGCTACGCCTGGCTTTCTTACCGCATCTCATCTCTGCAGTTCCCGTGCTCAGCAACCCTGGCCTTTTTCAGTTCCTCAAATAAGCCAGAGTCCTGCCTCCTCTAGGCCGCACGCACGCATTCTGGTTTCTTAGCCTAAAACTCCAACCACCGCTTGCTTCCCTCTCACCAAGTCCAGCCCCTCCCTGCTCCACCGCCTCTTTTCTTTAGCTACAGTCCTTCCTACTCCTTCAGATATAGGAAATGTCACTTTTTCAGGGAAGACTCACTGGGCCCTTCAGGGCAGGTCGGCTTAGCTCCCTGTGTTACATGCTTTCATAGCTCCTTCCCGACACATCACATTTTAAATTTACCTCTTCGTGTGATTATTTGAGAAACCTCCATCTCTGCGACTCCAGTGTAAGCTCTATGAGGGCAAGAACTTCGCTTCTAGTGTTTAAGGTTATGTCCCCAGCATCTGGCACAGTGGTGGGCTGCATTGGCTGATCAATAAACATTTGTTAGCTCCATGAACAGGAACAGCACATGCAGACACATTGAAACATTGCAAAACTTGGTGTGAGTCCCTGGAATGGCTAGTCTTGTCATATGACCTAGATCAGGGTGGGTGGATAGGGGGTAGGCAGAAAATGGCAGGAGATGAAGCCAAAAGGTAGTCTGAGTCCTGACACCCAAGTAAAGAAATAGAGTGCCTATGGGGAACAGTGAGATGGCATGGTCAGAGACCTAGAGTACAGCAGAAAACCAGTGGCCGACAGGCCATATTTGGCCTGTGCATATGTTTTAATTGGCATTCCTGATTTAAAAATTGAACTAGTTTCCAGAACCTAAATATTGGAGATTTAACATTTTAAAGAATTCTGGATTTATAGCTTTTCTTTTCTTTTTTTTTTTTTTTGAGACAGAGTCTCACTCTGTCACCCTGGGTAGAGTGCAGTGGCATCGCCATAGCTCACTGCAACCTCAAACTCCTGGGCTCAAGCTATCCTACTGCCTCAGCCTCCCGAGTAGCTGGTATTACAGGTGCGTGCCACCACACCTGGCTAGTTTTTTCTATTTTTGGTAAAGACGGGGGTCTTGCTCTTGCTCACGCTGGTCTCAAACTCCTGAGCTCAAGCGATCCTCTCACCTCAGCCTCCCACAGTGGTAGGATTACAGGCATGAGCCATCACACCCAGCCTGTAGCTTTTCTTAAAATGCCAGATGTTCTAGAAACCCTGGGCTTGTATTCCTGCAAGCAATAATTAGCTTCTGCCTTTAGATGATAACTGCCTCTAACTCCCTAGGCATTTATGCTTAGCAGCTTGCTTCTTTAAGCATGTGAATTAGTGATCTTGTTTTAGAGGGATCATTCCGGTGGAGGAATAGGAGAAGAGATTGGAGCAAGGCAGGGGACGGAAACGGTAGCCAGAGGAGCCCAGGGAGAGAATGCAGTTCACATTCAAGTTGGAGACACCGAGACCCAAGGGATGCTATATCCGGACTCAGGCCCTGGCATGGGGTGGGGAGGAAGATAATATTCAAAACCTAAGGCCCCCCCCCCTTCCACCATCGGAAGCTTTGTTGGGGCTCAGAAAGAAGACAAAGAGATCCGGCCAGGCGTGGTGGCTTATGCCTGTAATCCTAGCACTATGGGAGGTCAAGGTGAGAGTATCGCTTGAGCTCAGGAGTTCGAGACCGGCCTGAACAAGAACAAGACCCCAACTCTACTAAAAATGGAAAAATTAGCTGAGCATGGTGGTGTGCACCTGTAGTCCCAGCTAGTCAGGAGGCTGAGGCAGGAGGATTGCTAGAGCTCAGGAGTTTGAGGTTGTAGCGAGCTATGATGATGCCACTGCACTCTACCCAGGGCGACCAAGCAAGACCCTGTCTCAAAACAAACAAGAAAACCCAAAGAGATCCACTGGGATGCTCACTGATCTGAGAGCAAACTTTGGAATCGTAACAAGATAAATGCCACCATCTGAGCCCAGGCACACACCCCTACCCTCTTCACGCCTCAGACAGTTAAAAGATGAATGAGACCATGGCCCTTGCTATAGAGGAAATTGACATTTGAATAACTAAGTAACATAGTCAAGATAGTAGAATAGAGAAGCATTCATACATTCATTCATTCAACAAATATATTTTGAGCATCTTCCGTGTGCCAGACACTGTGCTGCGTCCTGGGAACATAGCCACAAAGAAGGCAGACATCGCGCCTGCCCTTGTAGAGCTTATACCCAGGTGGTTTGGGAGATCAGAGGATGATGGAATTAATTCTGAAAGAGGTTTCCATGGGGTGGGACTTCACCATTTGAACTAGGCCTGGAAGGAAACTCAAATTTTGTTGGGGATTGGGGTAGAGGACGGAAGGTCTGGAAAGAAGGGGAAGAGGGACACAAACTGGTGAGAATGTGGGAGATGCTTGAGGAATCCCAAAGTATCGACTTGGAGTGATGTTTGCGGAAGAGAAGGAAGCAAATTGTTTAGACCATGCGTTGCCTTCTGACCTAATACCATTATATTTTTTTCTAGAAATTGAATTCTCTAAAATAGAACTATTTCAAAAATAACTAAAATGAGAAAGCAATCCAGAGGTGAAAATGCTGTTGTCCCAGTGTATGAGGTTTCCCTGTCAAATAAGGTAATCTTTTAAAATCAACATAACACTCCAGAACTTATACAGCATGAGAAGTTGAGAATGAGAAGTTTTTGAATTCCTCTTTTCAAATTCCCTTCAGAACCTGAAGTCCATTCTTCAGACTACTGACACAGGTGACATATTTTTACTCTTGAAGAGTAAATTTAATTTTGGGAAACAAATCATTCAGAGCCAAAGTTAGAGAATAAGGTAGAAATCTAGTTGGGAAGAAAGATTTTTGAGTAAAAAATTAAGTGTGACTGCAGAGTGGTGAATCTGATTTTCTTTTGTAACTTTTCAAGTGATCCTGAAGTCAATTCTAAAAGATGAAGTCCCAGAATATTTTTGAGCAATACGGCACTGTCAGAACAAGGAGAGACACACTCACCCATGGCAATGACTTCAAGGACAGTACATAGTACACGTTTTTCTTTTCTTTCTTTCTTTCTTTTTTTTTAGAGACCGGGTCTCACTCTTGCTCAGGCTGGTCTCGAACTCCTGAGCCCAAAAGCAATTCTCCTACTTTGGCCTCCCAGAGTGCTAGGATTACAGGTGTGAGCCACCACACCCGGCAAGGACAGCACCTGTTTGATTCATGCATGCGTGCATCCCATGATTCAACAAATATTTATTAAACACCTGCCTAATAGATGCCAAGCATTGTACTAGGTGTTGAGGTAAGTGATGAACAAGATAGGCAGGGTCCCTGCTTTTGTGCTGCTTTCTATATAGTGGAGACAGATAAATAGGGTAGAAATAAATTTTAGAAAGATGATACAATAAGATACTGTGTTAGAGTGACTACAAAGGGATGGGGTTGGATAGTTTAGGTAGGATGGTCCAGGAAGCTCTCTTGAAGGGGGTCCTGACTGGGGAGAGGAAGCCAGTCCTGGCAAGTACTGGCAAGGAGGAGTATTCTGGAAAAAAGGAGCAGCAAGTGCAGAAACTTGCTCCCCGAGGCAGGAACTGGTTGAGTGAATTCTAGGAATAGAAGAAAGGCCATATGGCTGGAGAATACATGAGCACAGGGGGGTAGCAATGGGAGTGAGGTGGCTGAGGGAGGCAGGGTCAGAATCTGTTATGGCCATGTGGGCTGTGCTAAGGGGGTTTCTCTAGCTGTTGTGTAGAAATTGGGGGAAGAACAGAAGCATGACGACCAATTAGAAGGCTAATATTCAACAAATATTTATGGAGCATCTACTATGTGCCAGGAGCTGTGCTAGATGCTTGGGATATGATGGTGAATAAGATGTGGGTTCCTGTGCTCAGGATGCTGGTGACAGTGGGGGACACAGATAAATAAACTGGCAATTGCAGATCAGTGTGGTAGATACCAGAATAAGGGTGATTACATGGTGCTAAGGGAGTGTAGAGGAAGGTCATCTAACCCTGCCTGGGGGCTTAATGCTTCCTGGAAGAGGCATCATCTAAGCCGACCTGGAAGGATGTCAGGAGTTAACCAGGTGAAGGGCAGGAGAGGGGCATCCCAGGCACATGGGAGAGCTCAGAGGGGAGAGAGTGAGCTATGTTTCAGGACTCATAAGTCGTTTGGCATGGCTGGATCTTAGAGGTTTATATCTTGGTGAGAAAGAAATCAGTTTAAGTTTATTTTGCTTTGTTTTTATAAGCCTCTTGAGTTTGCAGAGGAAAGGCATTCACAGGTTTTTCAGCAGCGGAATGAAACCGTTCAGGGGCCTACCCAACTCTCAACTGCTTCTCTCCCTAATCTCCTCGAGTCAGTCTTGGTAATCATCTGTTGAGCTGAAACTTTGAACCTGATGCTGTACTTAGTGTTGAAAAAAAAAAAAAGCATCTTGGTTGAATACCTCTGTTCTCCCCTAACTAGATGAAAAGGAACAGAGGAGGGAAAAAATCAAGATGTTATTACTCTCCGAGTAGCAGAAAAGGCCTATGCAAGAAACTGCCTGAGACTACTTTAGATTCCATTATCCATACCCCAGCCCAGGGGTACAGCGTGATAAAGAGAGACTTGGGGCCTACTGTAAGCTTTCCTTAGCGGACTTTTGGAAAGTCCAGTTTATCGAAGGTTGTGGCCAGTTGATTCTATGCCCTAATAAGCTGACTCATGAGGTTTGTCCCTAACCTCTAGGGAATATGTGCCTAAAATGGATACTTTATCTGCATGGTTAGTCTGCATTTCTTGGGTTAGCAGTTCACTATATGTGCAATTAGACTTTTTCCTGAGACAAGCTCACTAGGGCACTTATGACTCCGGGATACTTCTTTTGATAGGACAGGCTGTTCGTATTTCTCTCTACAATGCATTCCTTACTGGGAACTTGGAATCACAGAAATAATAAACAATGACAGCCGACATCTATACGTGTTTAGTGTATTAATTCTCACAACAGTTCTATGAGGCTAGAAAAATAAAAGCACAAGGAGGGCAAGTCACTTGCTCAAGGTTACTAGGGATTTGAACCCAGCTAGTCTGACTCAAGAGCTCAAATTTTTTTTTTTTTTTTTTTTTTGAGACAGAGTCTCACTCTCTTGCCTGGGGCGAGTGCCGTGGCATCAGCCTAGCTCACAGCAACCTCAAACTCCTGGGCTGGAGCAATCCTACTGTCTCAGCCTCCCGAGTAGCTGGGACTACAGGCATGTGCCACCATGCCCGGCTAGTTTTTTCTATATATATTTTTAGACGTCCAATTAATTTCTTTCTATTTTTGGTAGAGACGGGGGTCTCGCTCTTGCTCAGGCTGGTCTCGAACTCCTGAGCTCGGGACGATCCACCCGCCTCGGCCTTCCAGAGTGCTAGGATTACAGGCGTGAGCCACCGCGCCCGGCCAAGAGCTCAAATTTTTAAGCACTACACCGTAGGTATGACCGATTTAGGGATTTAAAGACAAAGATTTAACCATAAACCCCTAAAATTATATAAGTTGGTTAATTTTGGCCCTTAGTTATATAAAGTTTGGCATAGTTATATTGAATTCAGTGATTAAACAAATAGTTTCAGTGTCCTACAATATACACTCACAACCCATAAAAACAGAATTTCTTTGTACCTTAAACTGACCTAAGCGAACTAATTTATTCTAAAACTATTTTATTTTATTTTGGTTTTTTGGAGGACAGGGTTTCACTCTGTCACCCAGGCTAGAGTGCAGTGGCATGATCATAGCTCACTGCAACCTCAAACTCCTAGGCTTAAGTGAAAGATATTTTAATATTAAGTTGCTATGATAAGTCGGGCACAGTGGTGCACACCTGTAGTCCTGGCTACTTGGGAGGCTGAGGCAGGAGGATTGCTTGAGCCCAGGAGTTCGAGGCTGTAGGGCACCTATAATCGTGCGTGTGAATAGCTATTGTACTCCAGCCTGGGCAATATAACAAGACCCCGTCTTTTTTTTTTTTTGAGACAGAGTCTCACTCCCTTGCCTGGGGCGAGTGCCGTGGCGTCAGCCTAGCTCACAGCAACCTCAAACTCCTGGGCTCGAGCAATCCTACTGTCTCAGCCTCCTGAGTAGCTGGGACTACAGGCATGTGCCACCATGCCCGGCTAATTTTTTCTATATATATTTTTAGCTGTCCAATTAATTTCTTTCTATTTTTTTTTGGTAGAGACGGGGTCTCGCTCTTGCTCAGGCTGGTCTCGAACTCCTGAGCTCAGAACGATCCGCCCGCCTCGGCCTCCCAGAGTGCTAGGATTACAGGCGTGAG
>RJWJ010009614.1:0-20785 GCA_004363605.1 Indri indri | reverse complement strand
AGACCCCGTCTTTAAATAAAAATAAATAAATAAATAAATTTAGAAGTTGCTATGAGAAAACTCTAATTAAGCAACTGTGCTTGTTTTCTTTTTAAGGGGGTAGGGAGGATAATAAAACCTTCTAAAAAACAATCTAAAGGAAACCGAAGTTGGGATCTTTTCTTTTTGATAAATTTCCTTATTACAAGTGGAGTCTTCTGAAATCTATCACTCATCTTAGAGCCCAACACCTATAATGTCTAGTAAATAATAGCTATTATAAATCACAGTTATGACCTTTTCTTTTTAAGAAGTTAATCTATGCTAGGCTATGTAAGCCTTTAAGTCTAGGATAAAGGACTACAGTCATGCCCACTTTACAGAGAGGAAGGAACAGGCTTAAAGAGGTTGAATAATCTGCCCAAGTCATGTAAGAGGTTTGAAACCCAGGGCTAACTGATTTCAAAGTCCAAGCTCTCAGCCTACAAATAGTTGTAGAGATTTGCTCTAAGAAATAGATACTTATTTAAATGCGTGAAGGTGATTATTATAATAAGGGTGTTTCTCCCACAATTTTGAACATGAAATCAGACTCTTTCTTTCATCCTAAACTGTTCCTCAGTTTAATCATAGATATCAGATCAAAATGTGAAATGAGAAGCATTGGGGGGGGACCGTTATCTTTTTTTCTTGAGTTCAACACAGGACTCACTTGACACTTTGTTACAGAACATATCACACTTTATGAATGCCACAGTAATAATTTCCAGGTCATCATTAGCAATCATTCTTTTCATTTTTAGATATGGGGTCTCACTATGTTGCCCAGGCTGGAGTGCAGTAACTATTCACAGGTGTGATCATAGCCCACTGCAGCCTTGAACTCCTGGGCTCAGATGATCCTTCCTCAGCCTCCTGAGTGGCTGGAACTACAGGCTATAGCAATTGTTCTCTTTTTTTTTTTTTTTGGAGACAGAGTCTCACTCTGTTGCCCAGGCTAGAGTGCTGTGGTGTCAGCCTAGCTCAAAGCAACCTCAAACTCCTGGGCTCAAGCAATCCTTCTGCCTCAGCCTCCCAAGTAGCTGGGACTACAGGCATGTGCCACCATGCCCGGCTAATTTTTTCTATATATTTTCAGTTGTCCAGATAATTTCTTTCTATTTTTAATAGAGATGGGGGGGGGGGTCTCGCTCTTGTTTAGGCTGGTCTCGAACTCCTGACCTCAAGCGATCCTCCCGCCTCGGCCTTCCAGAGTGCTAGGATTACAGGCGTGAGCCACCGCGCCCGGCCCAGCAATTGTTCTTGATAGCAGATTTAAAGCATCTGTGTGAAAACTGCTACAAAAGGTGTAATAGACCCATTCTCCACTGTATGGGGTGAGGCAATGAGAGCAGAGATATGAGTGATAATTAGGCATCAAATAGCAATGCAAAAGCCGAGTATCGGAAGTGGGGTCTGCCTGTATAACCTAAAAAGAAAATTACAGATAAGGGTGTTTATGGTTTTACTGGTTTTGTTTGGTTTTAGTGATGAAAATGTAAGGTGTTCTCAAATAACAAAAATACCCCTTGAATACTTTCACAGAGAGGTGGTAAAGCTATCATCAAAAATTTCCAATTCAAGATCAGGGGCGGTGGCTCATGCCTGTAATCCTAGCACTCTCAGAGGCTGAAGTGGGAGAATTACTTGAGGTTAGGAGTTCGAGACCAGTCTGAGCAATAGTGAGACCCTCCCCTCGTCTCTACAAAAAAAAATAGAAAAATTAGCCAGGCGTGGTGGCGTGCACTTGTAGTCCCAGCTACTCAGGAGGCTGAGGCAGGAGGATTGCTTGAGCCCAGGAGTTTGAGGTTACAATGAGCCAGTGAGCTATGATGACGCCACTGCACTCTAGCCCAGATGACAGAGCAAGACCCTGTCTCTAAAAGAAAAAAAAAAAAGTTCCAATTCAGATGTCACACCTGTCACACCTTAAGGAGAACTCTGGATTGGATGGCATGGAAATAGCAAATAGCTGAGTAAATTGCAGCCAGCTGATTCCTGGAAATGCCATCTAGGAGGCAGCAACTTGCAAAATTTAGGTTTTGTCAAAGGATGTGATATATACTTTAAACAACTCAGCAATATACGGTGCCTCCTTCTCCATGGGCAGAATACAAGAGTGCAGGTTGGAAGTGCATAGTTATACTTAATACCTCAAAGAATTTTTGCTTTTTGTCTCTGCAACTTTGGGTTCAGCGGATTTGGAAGTCCTATTTCCTAAGGGAGGAACGCTTCATCCAGGGAACACAGACATTAAATTGCTTCAATTAATTTGTATTTTTTTTTTGTAACTGATTAGTCAGAAGTATGTTTCTATTAATTTGGAAGCTGAGACTTCCCCCTGGTCATACTGGGCTCTTCATGCTATTTAGCCACTGGCAGAAAAGGAGTTTACAATATGGGCTGGGGTAATTCATCCTGACTATTAAGTGGGAATTAGGATGTTGCTACCCACAGGGGCAAGGAGAAGTATGACTGGTCCCTGCGGATTCACTAGGGCACCTGTTAGTATTCCCATACCTAATAGCCATCGATGTAAAACTGTAGCACAGCAAGAAAGACAGGACCACTAATGGCTTGAATCGTGTGGAAATGAAGATTTGCATCATCCCACCACTAAAAGAATTTCCTCTAGCCAACGTGTTGGCAGCGGGGAAGGGGGACATAGACAGTGGAAGAAGACAGCTCTGAGGACCAGCTTAGCCTCATGACCACTTTACTGAGGCAGGGTCTGTAGCTACTGTGGCTATATTATATTCATTGGTTATTTCTCTTTCTCCCCAACTTCCATACTAGCTGAGATGAAAAACACAGGTGGTGGCTAATGTTACCATTTAGATTCCCCACAGGAGAATATCTGAACTGCCATCACTTGGGTGTGATGTGGTTGGTGACGGATGGACTTTGTGCCTCCCTGTGCTGCCCACCCCCACCTATTCTCGGACCTTGTTTGCCCACACCCTGGGAAGCTCACCTCCATGAACTGCATCACGTGGGCTCACTGCTCACTTGGGTTTGGCCAGGGGGAGACACTAGGAGGGCGGCATGCAGGAGAAGAGAGAGTCTGGGGTTTTCCCTTGTTCTGAGCTGCATTTTAAAATTTCCTGGCGGTAGCTACTCCTTCCAAGACAACAGCTCCTGTCGGCGGCCCCTCTACCACAGCTTGGGGGTCTCACTGGGTTCAAGAAATTCCATTTCCTCCTCTTGTCTTTTCAAACAGGCATGGTAGTGGCTTCCTTCTATTGCTAGCATCTGGCTACCTCAGCCTCCCATTTTGGGTTCCTTAACCCTGTCCATCTTGACCAGTTTCTTCATTAAAGTTTCTTGAATTATCTGAGTTTAGATCAATTTTCTGTTGCGACACTGACTGATAGATCAATCATTTAAAGGTGAGTTGCAAAGTTCTTGAAATAAATCTGAATTTATTATTAAAAACAAATAAAGTCATAAAACATTAAGAAGTATAGGAGATGAAAATTAAGTCACCCTTTCCTAAACATTTATTGAGTACTCACTGTGTGCAAATTAGGTATTGGGAATATAAAAATTCATGTACAAGCTAGCCAGGAGACAGATGTGTATACAAATTGCGCAGTGAGATACGTACTCTCTAACAGAGTTATCAAAGTACTGTGGAACAGATTTGAAGTTTACTCATTTATTTCACATCTTGGATTTACTGTAGTCCCACTCCTACCCTGAAAATGGCCATTTTGGGGCACATAAAATCTAAGATAAACACTATTATTTTAAAAAGATTGTTTTCATATTTCATCTTAGTGTAGGGTAGTAATTCCCAGTGTAACAGAAAAAAGATCTGAAGGGAAACCCACTAGAGTGTTCCCAGTTGTTACCTTTGAGAAATGGGGATAAGTGACAAAATTTCATCATCACTTTACATATTGCTACATTTTGAAAAATGTTTTTCAACTTGTAATTTTAAAAAAATTGGTTAAATCCCTATGCAATTAAGTATGTAGTATAAATGAAAAAAAGAGAGAAACTAATGTTTATGGCAGATCTAAGAGGTGAGGATATTGATTTGGGCCTTAAAGAATAAGTAGAAGGAATTCATGAAGTAGAGAAAAAAGAGAAGATAAAACAATCATAGACTTATCTTACCTTTTTTTTTTCCCCCCTGCAGACAGAGTGTCACTCTGTCATCCTGGCTAGAGGGCAGTGGCATCATCATAGCTCACTGTAACCTCAAACTCCTGGGCTCAAGTGATCCTCCTACCTCAGCCTCCCAAGTAGCTGGGGCTACAGGTACATGCCACTGGGTCTCACTCTTTCTCAGGCTGGTCTCCAACTCCTGAGCTCAAGCAATCCTCCCACCTTGGCCTCCCAGGTGCTAGGATTACAGGCGCCAGCCACCGACCAGGCCTATCTTACCTTTTTTTTTTTTTTTCAGTTTGTGGTCATACCTCCTTCACACCTGCTCCTGTAAATTAATTTGTTGACAAAATTTTTTTGAAAAACAAATATGCATCAAGTTTCTGCTCTATGCCAGTATAAAAGATACCAAGGCAGTATAAGTAATAGGTCTTGTTCTTAAAGCGTTTACAGAGTTAAGACATTCTCAGAACCGTTAGAGACAGCCCACGGTAAAGTGCCAATGGGTTTGGACCATGAAAGAGCAGAAAAAGCTGAGTACATTGCCAAGGTTTGAGCCTGAGAGCCTTGGAACAGTGGTGCCATTTATAAAAATGGAAAGTTGGGAAAAGAGAGAGCTGTTTTGGAAGCAGATACACCTATAGTGAAATATCACAGACTATATAAATTACTAATTGGCTATGCAAATGAGCAGGGCTGCATAAATAATGTTGAGGCTGCAGGGTGCCAGGAACTATAATAATTTCTACCTTTTATTAAATGTAGGTGGTATGCCAGGCGCTGTGCAAGGTTGTTTGCATTTGTTATCATTTAACAATTCTGTGAGGCCTTTATGAGCTCTCATTTTCAGATGAGGAAACTGAGACTTTGAGAGGTTGGGTTGCTTGCCCAGGCTTTATTAACCAGTGGGAAAATGACAGATTAGGATTTGCACACAAGCCTGTTCAACTCCAAACCACTACGCTGTGTCACCCAGGAGGATGTGGGAGATACCATCTCTGCTCTCAGGTATAAGTCGAAGGCACAGGTAGGTGTGCCCCCAGGCATTGAGCAGCTCCTTAGGCAGTCAGCTCTTCATGACCCCCCACCCCACAACACCATCAAAGGGAACTCAGAGCAGGTGATCACTGTCACCTGGAGTGGTCAGGGAAGGCTTCAGGAAGGAGCTGAGTTTGTTTGCTTTTTAGAGACAGGGTCTTGGGATCTCCCTCTGTTGCTCAGGGTGGAGTACAGTGGTGTAGTCATAGCTCACTGCAGCCTCAAACTCCCAGGCTCAAGCAATCCTCCTGCCTCAGCCTCCCAAGTACCTGGGACTACAGGCATGCACCACCATGCATGGCTAATTCTTTTTAAAATTTTTTGTAGAGACAGGGTCTGGTTATGTTGCCCAGTTTGGTCTCAAACTCCTGGCCTCAAGGGATCCTCCTGTCTCAGCCTCCCAAAGTGCTGGGATTACAGGCATGAGCCATCACACCTGGCCACAGGGGTTGAATGTTGAGCCACGCCTTTTGAGCCAAGGATGGGTGAAATTTGACTAGGAGAGGAAATGGAGGGAGGGCACTCCAAGCAGAGGAGGCTACAGTTATAAAGGAGAGGAGACAGACGTGGATAAGCTGTGTATGGAGTGGAGAGTCTGGATTGGTGCCTGATGGAAAGTCAAAGCTAGAAAATCAGACGTGGGAGGCCTTGAATGCCTTTGCATCTACTGTAAGGAGGGAAAAGGCTTAATAGGATTTTAAACAGAGATGGGAGGGTGGTAGGAGAATTATCTAGTGAATTTCAAGTTATCTTTCTAGGAAGGCTGCAATATTCAGGAAGGATGGGGCCAGGTGTGGTGGCTCATACCTGTAATCCTAGCACTCTGGGAGGCCAAGGTGGGAGAATTGCTTGAGCTTAGGAGTTCAAGACCAGCCTGAGCAAGAGGGAGACCACGTCTCTACATAAAATAGGAAAATTATCAGGGTGACATGGCACGCACCTGTGGTCCCAGCTACTCGGAGGCTGAGACAGGAGTTTGAGGTTGCTGTGAGCTAGGTTGATGCCACTGCACTCTACCCAGTGTGACACAGTGAGACTGTCTCAAAAAAAAAAAAAAAAAAAAAAAGGAAGGATGGGAATCAACCATTTAAACTAGACCAGACTTGAGTTGATACTGCTCAAGAGGGGCAAGAGGGAAAATGGAAAAGAAGGAGGTGGGTGTGAGAAATGTTTTGAAGGAGAAAACAGAGATGCCTGGCAATTGGCTGAATTCTGAAAGAGAGGATAGGAAAAGGACAGGAATCTGGGATTTGATGTCTGGGTGACCAGGAGAATGAGTGTGCCTTCGAGATCAGGAGAAAGGGCAGACTGAGCTTGGTTTTGGTGACTGTGTGGCCTTTCTCTGGGGACAGCAGGTAGAATGTGAGGGTCAAAGGACAGTGGGATAAGCCAGACAGGCTGAAGAGCCTGGGAAGAATGAAGGCGGGAAAGAAGGAGAGAGAGAAGAGAGAGAGGCAAATATCGGGGGATTAGAGTCGGAAAAACCAAGGAGCAGGAAGTCTCAAAAAAGTCAGAGATGGCCACCAGGGTCGAATAGTAGAGATGACAGGAAGAATCGGGACAAGAAAGAGACGGAGACCACTGGCTTTGAGAAAATCAATATACTTCCTCAAAGTAAATCACTTTGAGAGACTCTCGTCTCTCTGTAAAAGCTATGAAATAAAGAAGGTGAAGAACACTTGGAAAGAGGGTGATGATTCTGTGCCGATGGCAGCTAATATTTCCCGAGCACTTCCGCGCGCTTGGGCCCTGGTGACAACTGGACTCTACCCTGTTGACAAGGTAGGTGTTATCGATGCCTTTTTACAGAGGGAGACTGAAGCTGAAAGAAATCGTCTCTCCCAAGGCCACATAAAGGGGAAGTGATGAAACCAGGATTTCAGCCCAGGTCTGCATGGTCCTAAAGGTCCCACACGTGCCACCTCACAACAGTGTCTACACTGGAGTGTGCACTGTGGCTCCATCATAACAATATAAACAGCGACCATTTATTGAGCACTTCCTAGGCACCATACTGTGCTAAATAGTTTACATATGTTAATTTCATTCTTAGGACAACCCTTCGAAGCAGGTATTATTAATTCCATTTTACAGTTGGGGAAATCGAAGCTCGGAGAGTTTAAGTGACATGATGGAAGTCACATAGCCAGAAATTGGTGGAAGTGGGCGATGTGTGAAGCTATGCGCCTCTATTGCCTCTCCAGGATTTATTTTATTTTTTTCTGAGACAGGGTCTTGCTCTGTCCCCCAGGCTGAAGTGCAGTGGCCTCATCGTAGCTCACTGCAGCCTTGAACTCCTGGGCTCAAGAGATCCTCCCACCTTGGCCTCCCAGAGTGCCAGGATTACAGGCATGAGCCACTGCACCCGGCTCCCAGAATGTCTTAAAGGTAATTTCTACACGGGATCCAGTAGGTGACCAGCTAGTGCCCTGAAGCTTTATAGGTCATTAACTATATAAAGTCAGTATCACACGCCTCCTGGGTGATTCTCGGTGGCTCCAATGCTGAGCTTCTTGTGGTGGACCGTGTAGCATCAATATCACTCAAGACTGCTCTATCAAGTTACAATGCCTCCACTTTATCACAGTCCTGGCTTCACCCCAGGGGTTGAGGACAGTGTGTGGCTGTCGAACTCGCTTTTCATTAGAGATGGAGAAAGCTTGAGAGTTCATCCACTGCCTTGTAAGAAGTGTCTGGGCAGAATCAGGCTCATGTGGCTGGCCGATGTCTCTCCCTGGTAGTTCCAGTGGCCGGCGTCACTTTTCCTGTCTGAACTCGGTGTGGAAACGCTGGCTCGGTTGGCAGAGGCGTCCACCTGGCAGTCTTGGGCCCGTGAGAAGAGCTCTAGTGCTCTCCAGCAGCCTTAGTTGTGGCCTGGGCAAGACCTAGCGTAGGCCGGATTTTAGTCACAGCAGCCTGAGTCGGGAGGGAGCAGGCATGGAGCGTGCCCTGCGGGGTTCTGGGCAGAAATAAGGGAGGGAGCTCGGCTAACACCGCGTGACTGGTAGGGCAGAGCGAGGGGGGCTGCTAGGCCGAGGGCCTCTCTTCCCCTTGGTCGTTAGTCAGAGAGCCTCAGGGAAAACGCCAGCCATCCTGATCGGAGATAATTTCCAGCCCCTTGCTGTGTGACTGAGCGATTCTCTCTGCACATGGTCAGCAGCAGATTTTTCTCAAGGTGAAAGAAATTAGGCCTTCATTCCCTCCTCCCCCAGCTGCAAGAAAGGAAAGGAAGATGGAAAGGAAGCCGTCCCTGCTTCTGCCAAGGTCAGCCAGGGGGCCCTGGACTGTTCCAGTAATTGGCTCTGCCACCTGCTCACACCTCTCACAAGTTGTTGTGGTCTCAGGCATTTGGGTGTCCCTCAGGGACACTGCTGGGCACTGAAGAGGGCAGGAGCTGCTGCTCTTACACGTCTCTCCAGAACAAGAAAGAGAGTATCTCACCCTGCCCTGGGCCAGGAATTAGCAGGAACACCTGAGCCAGGCCTGGGCTGCACACACAGGTGGGGCTGAGTTGCTCTCTCCTTTCTCTGGAAGATTCAAAGCCGAGCAGGAGAAAGCTTACTGGAAGGTGGAAGAATTCATTCATTCAGCCGACAGCTATGCCAAGCACTTTGCTAGGAGTCCCTGGTCCCTGTAGTCTTGGAGCCGCGGCAAGCAGGGTGGGTGCAGGAGTTGGCCAGGTGGACAAGTCAATGGGCAGGCCATTCCAAAGGTGCTGACTGTCACGAAGGAGGGCAGGATACCATGGGGATCTGATCTATAATAGAAGTCAGGGAAGGCTACCTGGAGGAAGAGACTTTTTTATTTTTTTAATTTTTTTATATTTTTTGAGATAGAGTCTCACTCTGTTGCCCAGGCTAGAGTGCTGTGGCATCAGCCTAACTCACAGCAACCTTGAACTCCTGAGCTCAGGAGATCCTCCTGCCTCAGCAAGTAGCTGGGACTACAGGCATGCACCACCATGCCCGACTAAGTTTTTCTATATATTTTAAGTTGTCTGGCTAATTTCTTTCTGTTTTTTTAGTAGAGACGGGGGTCTTACTCTTGCTCAGGCTGGTCTTGAACTCCTGAGCTAAATGATCCTTCCACCTCAGCCTCCCAGAGTGCTAGGATTACAGGCGTGAGCCACCGCGCCTGGCCAAGACTTTTCTAAAAAGGGATAAAAAGGCCAGGCACGGTGGCTCACGCCTGTAATCCTACCACTCTGGGAGGCTGAGGCAGGAGGATCGTTTGAGCTCAGGAGTTTGAGGTTGCTGTGAGCTAGGCTGATGCCACGGCACTCTAGCCTGGGCAAGAGAGTGAGACTCTGCCTCAAAAAAAAAAAAAAAAAAAAGGGATAAAAATCTCATGGTAAAATATTTAAAGGTAAAAAGGGTAAAATTTGAAAACAGAGCTCCTAATACTGCCCTACCACCCTCCCTAGTGGTAATAGCTGTTAATGTAGTATTAGGTAATTTCCTAGGAACTTTCCATATCGGTCCAAGTGTGAATGCATACATGTGGCCCTGCTTTTAAAGAAACGAGGTTGTATTATGCACCTGTTCTGCCGGCTGGTTACTTTGTTTTTTCCCCACTTCACAATATAATCAGTGCATTTTTACCATGGCAATAGAGAGTGATTTACCTCATTTTTTTTTTTAAGGTGTGTGGTATGAGGAAGAGATTTTTGAAAGGTAAAACCTGAAGAATGAGTGAGATTAGCAAGGCAAAGGGGTGGCTCCCTAAAGGAATGAGGCTGAGAAACAAAAATAACACGGATCTCCTTAACTATACCTCCCAGCATCTCCCTTCCTCCTTTTTTCAGGCCCCTTCTCCCATTCTCTGCCGCCGCCACATTTTCCCCACTCTAATTTGCAAAGCCATTCAGCTCTCTCTTTGTCTTGCCCCAGCCCTGGGGAGCATCATTCTTCATGCCAAAGCAACTTATTAAGTATTTTCCTAAACAAAGAACCATCTACCCAGAGAAAAATTATGCCACTCCCCTAACAGACAAAAGTGGCTGCAGGCAGTTGTGGTTTTAAATAGCAATTAAGAAAAAAAAAAAATCTGTTATACCATAAAGCACCTGGCAGTTCATAAATGGTGGTTGTTTGTTACTAATATTATTTTACATGTGCTGATGGATGGGTTGGCTGCTGCAAGTACCTTCATCCTGGGGCACCCACCTCTTGCTTGGCAGCTTTTCAAGTGCAGCGTTGGTGTCTTACTTGCCTTCGTACCCCTGGTTCTCAGCACAGGGCCTGGCACAGAGCAGATGCTCAGGAAGCAAGTGTTGAGTTGAACAGTGAAGGGCTGGGGTGTGCTGTTCTGAGCAGACACTGAGTCATGCATGTTGTGGGCCTGCTATGATCTGAGCCCCAATATAGATGCTTTGGAACAGTAGAGGTAAAAATCAGAGGGAGCTTCTTGCCCTGGGGGATTTCGCCATCAAGCTGGGCCTCATGAAATGTCATATCACAAACTGTAAAATGTCAATAGTCCATGGATCAGTGCTGTCTTTCGTCCTTTTGTCTTTGGAGAGAGAGGGTAAGTTTTCTCTCCCCATTGTTAGGTATCAAATATATACAGTAACATTCACAAATCTTAAATGAACAACTGGATTAATTTCTTTAAACTAAAAAAAAACAAAATTTTCCGGAGACGGAGCCTTGCTATGTTGCCCAGGCTGGAGTGCAGTGGCTATTCACTGGCACAATTATAGCTCACTGCAGCCTCAAACTCCTGAACTCAAGCAATCCTCCTGCCTTGGCCTCCCAAAGTTCTATGATTACAGGTGTGAGCCACTGTGCCCAGCCTTGGCTATATATATTTGAGTGGAATTGCTAGGTCATAAGGGACACATATGTTTAGCTTTAGTAAATATTGCCAGTTTTTCAAAGTGGTTGTACTAATTTATACTCCTATCAGTTGTGTGTGGGAGTTCTAATTGTTCCATGTCCTTGCTAACATTTGATATTGTCAGTTCTTTTATTTATTTATTTTTTGAGACAGAATCTCGCTCTGTCACCTGGGCTAGAGTGCTGTGGCATCAGCCTAGCTCACAGCAACCTCAAAACTCCTGGGCTCAAGCAATCCTCCTGCCTCAGCCTCCCAAGTTGCTGGGACTACAGGCATGTGCCACCATGCCTGGCTAATTTTTCTATTTTTAGTAGAGACGGGGTCTCACTCTTGCTTGGGCTGGTCTTCAACTCCTGAGGTCAAGTGATTCTCCCACCTCGGCCTCCCAGAGTGCAGGATTACAGGCATGAGCCACCACGCCCAGCCTGTCAGTCCTTTTAATTTCAAATTTTAGCCATTCTGATGAGCATATTGTGGTATCTCATTGTTTTAATGTGTCTACTCACACAGTAATAAGTAATGATGTTTTTATAGGTTCATTTCTTGTGCTTAATGGTCATTAAGATGATCTTTGTGAGGAGTCTGTTCACCCTTAGTCCTCTTACCCAGCATGTCTCTCCTACATTCAATGACCATTAGGTGACAATTCGCTGACAGTCATTCGATGACCATCCTTATGCTGATCACACCCAGATCTCTGCCCAGAGATCGAGAGATCCTTCTCCTAAATGCCACACCCACATATCCAGCTGGTTCTTTGATACCTCTAACAGCATGAACCATGTGTCCCTCAGGATCAACACCCCAAACTGAAATCTTCTCCTCTTCAGCCTCAAATCCATTTTCCTTTCTTTCTGCTCAGGCCCACTTCAAGGCACCCAGTCTTATCCATCATCTTCCTTGTCACTGCCCCTGTGAATGTTCAGGCCACAATCTCACATATTTCAAGAAATTTGCACGACCTGTTTCCTCTCCCCACCCCACCCCCTTGCCCTGGATACCTGCTCCTCGTGCCTCAGCTCGCATGCCACTTCCTCTGGGCTAGGTGTTTCCTCCCCTCTCCCCAGTGCCACTTCCCTCCAGCCAAGTCATTTATCATTCTGGGCTGTAATTACCAGTGTCATTGCCTGAATCCCTGGATCAGACATTTGTGCTTTTGCCTACTCAGCATTCATTCCCGCTTCTTAGTACTCCCGTTCTCCCTGGGAACATCCCTCCAGCCTCACTCTGCATGGTCTGGGTGTGGCTGCACAGAAGAGTGTGCACATCACGCAGGCCTGGCGGGTCACCGTATTCCATCTTCTAGCCCCGTACCTGGGTCAATGTGGAACATGGAACCAAGGCAGTCGGTCAGAGCCAGTCTTAGGATTTTTGTTGGAACACGTGGGAAAGAAGCATTCTTTTTCTGAGAGGGGTACTGATAGGCTAAGATGAAAGCCTGGAGACTAGAGGAGCAGCCTGGGGTTGGGGGACACCCAGGCCTCACCCACCGCACATTCTAGGTGGGAGATTTCCCCTCCATGTTACTGGAACACACTGATTCTACGAAAGCACACTCCTCCGCAGCCCTTTGCGTGTCTAGTGCTGTGATGGATTTTCTAATCATCTTCACACGGCTTTGTTGTCAGACCACAGAGTGGCAGTGTTAAGAGCACAGGTTCTAGGGGCGCTCAAGCACTTGAATCCTAGCACTGCCACATACCAGCCGTGTGACTCTGAGCAAATCGCTTAGCCTTCCTGTGCCTCCGCTTTCCCGTCTATAAAATGGAGATGATAAGAGTACTTTATAGTGTTGTCATGAGAATTAAACTAATTGATTAATGTAAAAAGATGTGTTTACACTGGGGGAAAGAATACCACATGGGATGTTTCACAAAGGAAGTGAAAACAAGGCCAGATTTCCAAGTGACTGAAGATGGCTTTGTTGGCAGTAGGAAATAAAATAGGCTAATAGCCTGAGCATCTTATCAGTAACTTCTAGTGAGTTTCCTTGTTTTCTCTGTTTTGTCTATCATATATTCTGTTTTTCAATTTATTTTTATTTATTGATTTATTTTTAGACATAGGGTCTCGCTCTGTCACCCAGGCTGGACTGCAGTGGTGCAATCATAGCTGATTGCATCCTCAAATTCCTGGGCTTAAGTAATCCTCTCGACTCAGTCTCCCAACTAGCTGAGACTACAAATGCGTCACCACACCTAGCTCATTTTTAAAATTTTTGTAGAGATGGGGTCTTGCTATATTGCTCAGCTGGTCTTGAACTCCTGGCCTCAAGTCATCCTTCCACTTGGCCTCCCAAAGTGCTGGGATTATAGGTATGAGCCACAGCACCCAGCCTGTCATATGTTCTTTTATTGCATTTTTTAAATCTTTTTGTTCGTTTGTTTTTTGAGACAGGGTCTTGCACTGTCACTGAGGCTAGAGTGCAGTGGCATCATGATAACCTCAGACTCCTGGGCTCAAGCGATCCTCCTGCCTCAGCCTCCCAAGTAGCTGGGACTACTGATAGGCACCATCATGCCCAGCTAATTTTTTCTATTTTTAGTAGAGATGGGGTCTCGCTCTTGCTCAGGCTGGTCTCAAACTCCTGACCTCAAGCAATCCTCCTGTCCTGGCCTCCCAGAGTGCTAGGATTATAGGTGTGAGCCACCTCGCCCGGCATCATATGTTCCTAATCTCACACTGACATCACGGACGAAATCCTTTTCAAGTGTTCGGCATCTCACTGGGGTTTGAGAGCAAGAGTGGTAGCCAAGTGGGTTTAACTACAAAGGGATGATGGCAGTATTTGCTGCAAAAACTTGAGAGAGGGCATTGTTTACACTGTATAGAGTATTTATGTCATTTACATAATAAGTTAGGTTCACTGACTGTGATTCCAGCACTTGTATAACCACGATACAAAGAAGATTCAGAAACTCCTCCAGCTACTACCTAACTCTGGGACTGCACACACCTGGGACACAGTAAAACATTGCAGTCCTAAGAACACGGGCTTTGGGGTTGGTCACACCTAGGTTTAGGCCCCATGGCTGCCTTTTGCTTGCTTATGTGCACTTAAGCTAGTCATTTATCCTTTCTGAGCCTCAGTTTCTTCATCTGGAGAAACAGATAAAGTAATTGCTTCTAACGTTGTCTCATCGCACAGTCCAAAAAGTACCAATCACCACGTAGTCTATATATTGATAGCACCTGCCTTACGAGGTTGTTGTGAGGATTAAATAAGGTTTCTGTGAGGCGACTAGCTCACTGATGGGCAAATAGAAAGCACTCAATAAATGTTAGTTGCTATTATTAGGTATTTTACATGCAGAAGTACTTCTGATGATACTCATCGTAATAGTAAGAGCATGTAGAGTTGGGAGAGTTAATGAGGAAGGCTTTCTGAGGAGATTCTAAGGTTTAAACTGGATTTAAAAAGGTGGGGAGGAATCCATTTTGGCAGAGAAGAGCAGGGTGAGTGTTTTGGGAAGAAAAAAGAGGAAACTGGTGTCTGTGTGACCAGACACCAGTTGGATGCAGCTCAGCCCTGTCCTCAGGGCACTGTTGGGCCCCTGCCAGTCGCGGGGAATCCGAGAAGCTTCTCTGTGTGGCTGCTGAAGGAAACAGACATCTCCTATGGAGAGAAAGGGAAGCCACAGAGATGCTGCCTGGTGGTGCCTGAGACCGGGGCCGTCCCGGCCAGCAGACAGATTTCTGTGGGGCAAGGGAGCTGGCACGGCAAGGGCCTGAGGGCATCTCGGGGCTCTCTGGCCATGTGGACGGCTGAGCTGGAGGCCTCTTCTCTGCAAAGTCAGCAGGGCAGGGCAGTGGCTTTCCCCCGGATGCTCAGAATCCCACCCACTGTGTGCCCTCCAACGAGGTCTTTTCCAGGGAAGGAGGGAGAGTGACACACAGAAAAGACCAAAGGGAACTATGAGAGTTTTAAAGCTCTGGTCTGAGGTTGCAAACGGTCATCGTGGGGCTGTGAGAGAGGCAGCCGGGCCAGGCTGTGCCACTTTCCGGGTGGGCCAGCCATCTCCCATCCGCCCCTCCAGCCCCACAGTTGACGGTTCCTCACCCTATTCTGGGTCTGACCTGGCTGGACGCATCGGGCTCCTTTGTCTTCAGGCTCTGGCTGGGCTCAGCCACTGTGAGGCTGGGGATGGGAGGTAGGAGAGAGAGGTCAGGGCATTCACGCCCCTGTTCCCACCGCAGGTTGTCAGGTGTCCTTGGCGGACAGTCACTGCTCTTCTTAAGGAGGTCTCTTTTCCAAAACTCCTTCCCTCTGTCTGTAACTATCTTCCCTGTCCCTATAGGCCCAAGGGTGGTGACAGCTGCTTGGTTGTTACTGGCCCCAGGCCACTGTGCTATCCCTTACGGTTCCGCTACACCTGCCCAAAACATCATAAATAAACCCTCTTGAAATTAGTCTAATTTGACTGTGCCACCTGTTTTCAGTTGGGATCCTGACTGATAGGTTTCAAATAAGGATTCTTTTGGTTGTCTTGGGGGCGGGGGAACAAGAGTGAGAGAGAGAGAGAGAGAGAATGAATTACTGCCTCGTTATCGCGTCATGTTACTGAAACTTGACGTATAGACTTCAGACATGTCTGTTGAAGAGTTTAGACCAGAGCTCAAAGTTGGTAGCTTGTCCCTTTCTCTCCTTTAGTTCCAGTTCCTCTGGGGTTGCTCTGCACTCTTGGGCACTCTTCTCTACCTAGCAGCTCCAAGCTGATATCCTCTCATCATCAGGTCCAAAGAAAGATTCGCCTCTTTCCCAATGAATTTACAAAATTCCAGCATTCCCATCCCCTCGGCAGGAGTCCCAAGTCCGCCCTCAAACAGATCATTAGGACCAGAGGGATGAAATAAACAATTGACCAGATCTGGGTCATATTTTGCCTCTGGAGCTTGGAAGAGGGGTGTTAACCCCCCTTCCCCTCACCAAAGCAAATGGCCTGACCGTAGGAGAAGGTGACTCCCAAAAGAGAGTAAAGGTGCTCCCACCAGAAGAATTGGTGTGGACGCTGAGTAGGCCAAAGCCGTGAATCTATTCTTCTTGGCTGTGTGAACTTGGGTAAGTGACCTGACCTCTGGAACTTCTGTGTCCTCTCTTCCAGTACTACTAATGATTGTTGAGCATCACTGTGTGCTAGGCACTACACTAGGGTTTTATGTGAATCTTTCTTTGGTATGTACCATTATTTCCCCCACTTTACAGATGAGGAAAGCAAGACTCAGAAAAGTAAAGTAGCTTTCCCAGGGCCACAAAAGCCTAGAAGTGGCAGAGCTAGAATTTGAACCCAGACCTGTTTGACTCAAGAGCACCCACCGCTATACCAAACTGCCTCTCAGTTGGAGCTCAGCTTGCAGGGCTGTTGTGAGCATTAAAAGATATATAATAAAAATAATACAGCAAACATTTATCGCACTCTTTGTGCACTTACTATGTGCCAGGCCCTGAGCCAAACTCTCCACGTGAATTCATAGTTTATCCACGCACCGCTGTCTCACTCCTGAGAACATCTAACACAGCCCCTGGCCCAGCAGGGACTCCACGGTAGCTTCTCTCCTTTTATGCACCCTGACTTTTCATGTTGGTTCAAGCATCTCCCCAGCGTTTCCCATTCTTCGATGCTGCGCGGGGCCCCTGAGCTCTCTCCTCTGCTGCCTGGAAGCTGAGAAGAATCAGGCTCAGGGCCCTTGTGCCTGGAGAAGTCCTGATGTGGAGACAGGGCTGAGTCAGGGAATAGCAAGCAGGAAAACAGGTGTGAGGAAGTGATGTGATTAGCACCACAGCTTCTAGTGTTTTCCCCTGAGCAACTTTGGACACTATAGAAACACCTCCAGGAAGTTTACCCCACTGGGGAAGTGAGAGGTAGAGGCTCGTGAGTCCAGGGCTGCCCAGCAAGCTGGTGTGAGGACCAGAGACACGTTTGCCCTCCAGTCCCCGTGACGGTTCCACCCCAAGGCTGGTTGCCTATTATCTTTGGCTTTTCCTTTATTCTCTTTGTCCAATCAGGTACCAGGACCTGCTGATTCTCCCAAATGATTATTGTTACCTGAGAAGTTGTTTGTTGAAAGCTTTGAGCAGATTTTCTGCATTGGAATTGAGGGGAGCGACTATATCTTTCATTATTTGTGCTTCCATAGCTTTCATTTTTTGTGCTTCCAGCAATTAAATGCATGTTTAATTGAACTTAATAATAGTGATAATTTCCCACACTCTCTGGAAAGGAAAAAAAAAATAGTGATAATTTATTCAGAGCCTCCTGTGAACCAGTTACTTTACTGATCATCAGGTTTAATCCTCACAACAACTTTGTATTATAGCTACTGCTTTTCTCTCTATTTAACATAACGGACGAGGAAAGTGGAACTGGTGTAAGGTCACAGGCTAGCAAATGGCTAAGTGGTAAGTTAGTAAGCAGCTTGGACCTCTGTCTTGAACTCCAGACTTGCATGTCCAGCTGTGAATTTAACGTGTCCACTCGAAGGTCCAACGGGCATCTCAAAATTAACACATCCGGGACTGAGTTCCTGGTATCCACTCCCCCCACCCCCAACATGTTCAGTTAATTGCAACTGCATCTTTCAGTTGCCCAGGCCAAAAACTTTAAGCTATCGGGTTAACATCTCTCTTTTCCATAGTCCCCAGCTCCAGCCCATCAACACACTTAGGTCTACCTTCGAAATACCTCCAGGATTGACCCCTTCCCACCCCTTCCACTGTCCCCATTCTGGCTGAAACTGCTGTCATCGATCCCCTGGGTGACTGCACCAGCCTCCCCACTGCCCTCCCTGTGCCTGCCTTTGCCCCATCTAATCTGTTCTCCACAGATTCGGCTATGTCACTCCCTGCTCCAAATACTGCAGTGGGCAAATCGATGAGTAGTAGCCAAAGTCCTTACTCTGAGCTACCAGGTGTTACCTGAGCTGGCTTCCTGAGACATTTCTCACCTCATTTTCCTGCCTCCCCGCTGCCATCATTCTCCTATGCTTGCTTTTCCCCAAGCCATACCATCTCACTCCAGAGCCTTTGCACATGCTCTTTATTCTGCCTGGAAATCATTTCCCCCACATACCCATGGCTTGCTTCCATAGCTTTATTGCTTTTTTTTTTTTTTTTTTTTTTGAGACAGAGTCTTGCTCAGTTGCCTGGGCTAGGGTGCCGGGGCATCAGCCTAGCTCACAGAAACCTCAAACTCCTGGGCTCAAGTGATCCTCCTGCCTCAGTCTCCTGAGTAGCTGAGACTACAGGCATGTGACGCCATTACCATCATTTACCAACAAAAAGGCTCAATCACATCAACTGAGCACCTACTGTGAGCCAGGCATTGTGGCAGACCTGCATAGCTCATTTACTGCAATGACCCTGAGAAGTAGACATAATGTCTTCCATTTACCAGTGAGGAAATTAACATTCATAGACATTAAGTACCTACATCAAGGTAGCACAGCCAGAAAATGATAAGGTTGGAATTGAAGTCAATCTCTGTTTGATGCCAAAGACTCTTTCCAAAATCTCACAGTTTTCCAGTGTTCATGGGGAATGAAAAGAGCATCCAAAGCCCTAGTGTTCTCACTTTTTTTATTTGTATGAATTTAAGGGATACGGGTGTAGTTTTGTTATATGGATATATTGCATAGTGGTGAAGTCTGGGCTTTTACTGTAACTATCACCTGAATCACATACATTGTATCCATTAAGTAATTCCTTATCCCTCATCACTTCCCTCCATGCTCCCACCCTTCCTAGTCGCCAATGTCTATTATTCCATAACACCAGATATTTAGAGTATTTCTTCCTAAATTTGCCAGACTTTCAGATGGATTAATGATTTGACAGGTCAATGGTGGGGAAGCCACTCGCTCGGGTGGGGGGGCCGGGAGAGCAGGTCCAGCATCCTCCACCTCTGCCCTCGGGTCATGCCAGGCTAATTTTTTCTTTTTTTTTTTTTAGTACAGATGGGGTCTCACTCTTGCTCAAGCTGGTCTCGAACTCCTGAGCTCAAGTGATCCTCCTGCCTCAGCCTCCCAAAGGGTTAGGATTACAGGCGTGAGCCACAGTGCCCGGCCTCATATCTTTATTCTTACATAGATAATAAACAAGGATATTTTCAGATCTTTATTCTAATGCCATTTTCTTAGTGAGGCCTTTCCTGGACACTCTATCCAAAATTTCACATCCTCTACCGATATTTCCTATTTTTCCTTCCCTGTGTTATTTTGTTTCTCCTTAGGATTTATTACCATCTAAGATGCTATATAACCTGATTTATTGTCAGTCTTCCCCTAAGACGTATGCTCTGCTATGGCAGGATTTTGGTCAGTTTTGCTCAGGGCTGAATCTCCAGTTCCTTTAACAACGCCTGGCACATATTTTGTGCTCGATAAATATTTGTTGAATAAATGTATGAATAAATGAATTTAGAAGAAGAAATGAGGTCTGTTGACTCACTCAATTTCTCCGTGCTATCTCTCCAATCTGTCTGTGTGATACACCTATAGCTATTTGGTGATGCTCCCGCCAGGCCCCCAGTGCTGCTAGGGTTCTTGGGAAGTAGCTCATAAATAGCACTCTCCTTGCTCAAAAAAGTTCTGAATGATTTGAGAAATAAGATTAAGAAACAAGGCCTCTGAAGACCAAAATATCAGCCTTAGTATTGATGAAGCTGATATTGGAGACAGTGGCTTATGTCTGTGGGTAGGTGCACTTCTTAATATTGACCCCAGAATTACACTGACTTAACCTCCCATTCGCTGGCAGTGCCTGATGCAGTAGAACTTAAAGCCTAGAGAAACAGGCAGAATGCGTCCTTTAGGAAGGAGAGGAGCATGCAGAGCTGCACATACCAGTTCTTTTTTTTTTCTTTTTTTTCTTTTTTTGAGACAGAGTCTCACTCTGCTGCCCTGGCTAGAGTGAGTGCCGTGGCATCAGCCTAGCTCACAGCAACCTCAAACTCCTGGGCTCAAGCAATCCTCCTGCCTCAGCCTCCCGAGTAGCTGGGACTACAGGCATGCGCCACCATGCCCAGCTAATTTTTTCTATATATTTTTAGTTGTCCAGCTAATTTCTTTCTATTTTTTTTTAGTAGAGATGGGGTCTCACTCTTGCTCAGGCTGGTCTCGAACTCCTGAGCTCAAACAATCCGCCCGCCTCGGCCTCCCAGAGTGCTAGGATTACAGGCGTGAGCCACTGTGCCTGGCCCATACCAGTTCTTTATCCCAAACTCGCAAATTGATTAAATTATTATTTAGGGGAAGCAGAGAGAAGCCAGGAGTATTACACTATGGATACCTTTCCCATGGAAGAGAAACTTCAAGAGGAAGATCCGCAACTCTTTTTTTTTTAACCAGTGTTATTGATATATAATTCAAATACCATAAAATTCACTCCTTTAAAGTATACAAGTCAGTGGTTTTTAGTATATTCACAGAATTGTGCAACCATCACACTCTAATCCCAGAATATTTTCATCACCCTAAAAAGAAACCCCAAGGCGGGGTGCGGTGGCTCACATCTGTAATCCTAGCACTCTGGGAGGCTGAGGCGAGAGGATTTCTCGAGGTCAGGAGTTCAAGACCAGCCTGAGCAAGGCCGATCTCTGCTAAAAATAGAAAGAAATTAGCTGGACAACTAAAAACATATAGAAAAAAAATTAGCCAGGCATGGTGGCGCATGCCTGTAGTCCCAGCTACTTGGGAGGCTGAGGCAGGAGGATTGCTTAAGCCCAGGAGTTTGAGGTTGTTGTGAGCTAGGCTGACGCCACGGCACTCGCCCCAGGCAAGAGAG